>JAUJYS010005783.1:0-10801 GCA_033995665.1 Melogona broelemanni | reverse complement strand
CTATCCCTAATGGTCAAGGATTACTTCTCATAATTTGTTACTTCAACGGCTCCTAACGAACTATTTTTATTTTTATTCCATTTTATACAGATGAAAATCGCGACACGCTCGATGAATTGCGGTGGATTATTTGTTTCTATAACTAAAAAGCTTTAATCAAAGGAAATAGGAACCTCCCCGTTTCTTTCCTTTTGTGGAGGAACGAGAAACGGGAACGATTTTCTTTTGAAATCGTCGTCATTTCCTTCGTGTCCTACCTGTGGTTAACCCTGCATTCAGTTGGTGATATTGCTGATTGCAGAGGGAAGTCTTCTCTGTTTTTCTCCATTTGGCACGACGATTTTGAAACCACACCTATAGATATAAATTCAAAATGATTAAGGTTTGTTAATGTGGTCAGTATTCTATCGCAAATATTCTAAACGAATTAGAATTGATAGCGTACCTGGACTCTAGCTTCGGTGAGATTGATGTTCAAGGCCAGTTCTTCTCGGCAGAACACGTCCGGATAGTGAGTCCTCTGGAACGCCCTTTCCAATTCGCCTAACTGGAAATTGGTAAAAGTTGTCCGATAGCGTCGCTGCTTTCTCTCAGAATTTCTACACAAGTAAAATTAATATAACAAATATATGATCTTCCGGTGGATAAAACCATATTTGAAAATTATTGTGTATGTGTCGATTTTTAATACAAATAAACGCCAAGTTGTAAATGTAGTCTGCATTAACGGGATTCATGGGATTAATTTTGTTTACAAATCAGTCTTAACATTTTTTTTTTTTTTTATGCATCTACCTGTTGAATACGGTGCTCAGTGTGACCAGATTTTTATTGTCATTCGCCCGATCGTCATCCACCACATTAGCATCGGAATTTAGCTGGAGATGTGGCGTTCCGCAGTGCTGTCCAATTTCTGGACGCTGGGATTCGTCGGGACAGTCGAAACATTCTCCATCTATTGACAGAAAGCGTTGAAACTCGAGTGAAAAATATTTTCATGGGTACATGACATCAGTATTTATGAATATGAATATATGAATACGGGCTCACATTAATTTTTTTTCAAAAATTAGGAATAAATTCTCGGTAAGCTACCACGTTTGAAATTGGCCAACACGTATTATTTACCCAAACCCAACGTACGGTGGTCTACGTGCTAATTAGATAATAAATTAGGAAAACGCACCTCTGTGCGATTATGGCGCCTGTAGTTGAATTCGATTATGCCTAATGTGGTAAATTAGATCATTGGCCACAAATTAGATTGACCCCTGTTGTTTTTCCCCCTGATGCATTTTGTTAGCCAAACGACGACTGAAATTTGTTTTTTGAGCGTCACAATTCGGGAGACGAAAGACATAGAAATCGAACCAAAATAGTGAAACGTTTGTATTTTCAAACAAGCATTTATCGTATCGGATGGTCAAGTTTCCTACGGCATTAAAGATATATTTTGGTAAGTGATCGACTTATGAATTTTAATATACCAAATCTATTTTATTATAAATAAATGGCAAATGCAATTGTTTTGTACTAGAACGAAATGCTTAAATCGAATTTTGGAGAGTGTAGAATCTTTCATTGTTTAAAGGTTGAACTCAAATCAATTTACGGTTTTAATAATCCATTAATTCAACTTTCGGTTATACTCAATATTTAAATCTTATTGTTAAGTCTGTGTATTCGCTAAATTGCGTTTATAAAATACTACGTAATACCAAATGTTCGTCGATAACAATCGAAAGAATTTGACGTTACGCAAATGGAATCAATTTGTTTTCTGCATTTGAAGTTTCACCCCGCCCTAGGAATCTTAGAAGATTCTAGAAATTTTAGAATCATGTTTTATTTGTAATTTGAGCGGTTAAAGTCTTTGTGGTGTGGGTCATTTTTTGTCGAACTGAGAAACCTGAAGCTTTATTTCGATTGTTTTATTTCAATTACATTCATCTTGGTGTGATCCCACATTGCTACATTCCATAAAACGTCAGGCTTGTTTCACATTTTAAGTAAAATGTTTGGCATGCGTAGATACGCGCTTAAATAATAAAAAATAAAAAATTGAATTACAAGCAAAGATTTCAACCGCTTTAGTAAATTAATTTTATTATTACATTAACCATTATTTCCATTGACAATGATTGGTGACTTTTTTCTCTTATTATTGGTATGCATTTTACTCGAGTGAAATTTGATACTTATTATAAAACAATTTTTTTAGTAAAAAAAAAGTATTATGCCGTGGGATTCGATCGCCAGCACAATAATCATTGAGATTTCAGACAAGAGATTTGAGTGATTGGACACAATATGTTTTTTATTTTATTTTTATTCGACAGTACACATACGCAACTCTGTACTGCTTCTTGTTGTTTGGTAAATTGGTTGATAAATTGTGACTTGAGATTGCAATTGAATCACTACATTAAAGTATTATTATTGGTTTTACGGTTTCCAAGGATTTTCGAACATGCATTTCGACAATCGACTTAGGTCTATTTGTTTGTTTGTAAAGGACTAATGATCTTGGTTTATTTATCCCAATAAGAAAGGAATGTTCACTGTTTTGTAGGCCAAAACCTATGTTTTGTGGTTGATATCCTCGCCATTTTATATTATTGGGTACATACACATGCTACATTTGGTTCTTTTTAGCTGCAAGTTTATTATCATTTTGTTCTGAAAGCACAGACGTATCCTTGGTTTTACATTTACTAATATTATTGTTTATTTTTGGTTGCTTAGATTTGAGCAGTGCAACGACAGGTGTGTCAGAAATGATTGATCCATCATACACATGTGCCCCCGCACATTGGTGTAACGTTTTTTCTATATTCCATTCCTTGATCAATTAATAATAAAAAAGAAGCACAAGGGTCGAACGTACCTGCATTGTCGATGCCAATCTCGAGTTGCCCTTGAACACCATCCCTTTTAAGATGGCCGCCTGCTGACACCTGATCTTCTACATCCGGTCCACCAACTTCTGGTTCCTCCGCCATGGCCGTATCACCTGTCATGTGACCATCAAGGAACAGCGGATACTCCAGGACACAGGAACACGACTGGCTTTTGGGACCGTGAAGGATGCCCTGGATGGTGTAATCGGTGCAGCAGAAGGTCGATCGCAAACATTGGTGGTCGCCGGAAGTCGGGGTCATCATGGAAACGGAAGTGCGTTCCGCCGCAGAATTCACATCATTGTCGGATATGTCCGCCGTACGATTTTGATGGGTGGTCTCGTCCGTCAATTCAGATTCGATGGTGGCCATGACACGATTGCGTTAATTAGGCTAACTGGTTTAAAGTCCAAACGCGGGCTTGCACAAATTTTAGCGTTCCAAAAATATAAGGGTTCACATTCTACCAAAACAGTATCTTAGATCTTTTTCTGATAACATCTTATAGTGCTATTCACTACAGTGATCCGGAATAAAAATAGGTAATTAGCCAGTTTATGTTAAATATTGATAATTGGTCCCGTTATTTTTTTTTTAGTAAATGGCATTCACTTTTATTTTAATTATTTTTTCGGTTGCCGTCCCTAAATTCGATCATCAACAGAAACAAAATTGTTAAATTTTAAATGAACGTATCTGCGAATGTCCACTACCACCAGCTGCTACTATGGGTGTGATATTGCACTGTATAAATTGGATAAATTATTAATTCCAACTCTCCGGTTCTTCTTATGCAGAATCTTTCTTCTCTTGCAGAATGTTTAACAATTAATTATATAATTGAATCTGTTTTGACTTAAAGAAAAATGAACATTAATAAAATTATGTGAATTTAATAGTAACTAAATTTTGTCGTAAACATTTCGCGTTTTAAAAATACGAAAACATTGCACGCGAAAAATAGTTCGAATTATTAATGTTAAGTTATTTTTGAGTGGCAATTAATGGCTGAATTCTTGTGGAATCATAAAAATATATTTGTATAATTTACTCATTTTCCAGGTGGGAATATTCCAATAAATGTCCGTCTAATTAAATTAGTACTGTAAGCCGGATCGGAAGAGATGGTTATATAAACAAAAAAGGTTGGTACTCTATTAGTGTCGAAAAAAATAGGTACCGTATATCGAATTATGCGTTGCGTTCAGCCATTGGCCGCTATCCAGAACCGAATGATCGGCGACAGAAATTTGCTTAGCCACAAACTCATTCGTGAAGACTAGTCTCACACTAGGGAGGAATGAGGTGGGGGACCGAATCCCCTCCTCACTCCTCCCCGGGGTTACGCCATTTTTTTTTTACTTCTTGTGGAACGCGCATCAACTTGGGGGTGGTTGTGTCGTACCCGCTGCCCTTTTGTGGCTTTCCTGCAGCGCATATTTGTTGATAAAAATTGTCTTTCGCGTTCCCAGCCGAGAAGCGGAAAGTCGAACATCGACTTATATTTACCGGTAAGTTACAAAGGCTGAAGGGCGCTGCGTTTTATCACAGCTACAATTTAAACGTGGACCCGCAAGCAGCCCCGGAAGCGCCTGCAGCGGTGGTCAAATGACAGTCGTGGACGAAGATGTCCTATTTTTACCAAAACAAAACTTTTTGCTATTATAATTCTATATTTATAAAGTACAACCTTCCAGGGAGTGACCTGACCTAGCTAAGGATCTTTAATGTGAACCGGACAACGTACAGATATGGACCTCACGGTTTTGCTTCCATTGGCGTGTGTACGAATTTTAGCGCGGTCCGCGCGAATAATTACGTATGCCAGTTCAAAACATCAAACAACGGGTTGAAGTTAATTGCTTTTTTGTTGTTGTTTTTAGTTTCGGAATTTAATTAATCGAGGGTAGTGTTGGCGAGCAAAAGAAAGAAAAAAGAACAAACTTCCCGTGGATTTCGATTGTCGGAGAGCTTGCGAGGACGAATCATGGCTACGTCTTTCACGTTGCTCGCCACGTTCATTATCAGAGTTGATGGGTAATTTCCTTTTTGAAAAGAAACGCGTTTTCGCTTCCGTTCCTACATAAAATGAAAGTAACTGTGTCGATCCTCATTTCTCTAAGAAAGTAAACAGGAGGAACGGCTTAGTTCCTCCTGTTAGAAAATAAACAAATAAAAAAAAAATTGTAGAAAAACAGATATTTTATTTTCCAGATCTGTATTTACACTCTGATCTTTATTCGTAAGCGTAAGGCATATTCAAAGGTTTTCCCAGATTTAAATTCAAATTTACGAATTTTAAATTAAAATTTTCATTTTACTTTATATTTTGCTTATTTCTGTTTTTGTTTTTAGTAATTAAATGTAAATTACATTTGTACTTTTACTTACTTACATCGGGTTTTCAAAATGATACTTAAATGTCAGTATCATACTTAAATGTGAAATGATTTTTTTTTTGAATCACCATAGTGCCTAGTGCACTACAGGATTACTGCACCCTCGTGCCTTTATGGCGATATGTGAGGGACAGGGAAGGGAATAGTCAGGCTGCAGGATCCACCCCTAAGCTCTGGACTCCCTAATGGAAGCTCAGGGGTGACGCCAGTACCACAGGATCGAATAACGGAAAGCCTGCGTCGGAAATCGAACCCGGGACCACCCGCTCAGTAGAATGTGACCATACCCACTGAACCATTGGTGGCCGATTTTTTTTTTAGTAATTACAGTTGGCGATAAACACGTTCCGAGAATGGATGATTCGTGGTTTGAAAGTTTTGTGCTTTGTAAAATCTAGTTTTTCAAATTTGAGCGTGAAGATCTCGATCTTTGAGTCAAGTATTAGGGGTCTCCAGAGATTAAAAATATGTTAAAATGGCTTATTTTTCAGTAAGCAGGTTACTGTTGGCGAAGGAAACAAAAATGTTGTCTAAAGTAATCACTGGGATTCGGACTAGTATCACGTTTGAATGACACGGTTTCTTTTCCAGGCTTTTGCAATGTGCGATACCTTTTTTAACGTCGACCCAAACTCACTGTGAACTCATCTATTTGAGTAACGAGGTTGTATTGCTACTTGGGTGACCGTGCGCAAACTGTGCACAGATTCGTCTACAGTGAATGACACTTCAGGAGATTCTGTACCCCTCACGGAGTCTGCATGACTGTGAGGTGACTCTGGGATCGAATGATAGAGAACCCGGGACCGGGAATCGAACCGGGACCGTCGCTCTACCGAAGAAACTAGAAAAAAATTAAAAATTATTTATTTCAGTAGAGTTCCGCTAGTTGATGTGGTCGTTAGTCGCCGGCTTGTATTCGGCGGTGTCGCAATTTGCGCGCCCGGACGTGCGCGCCACTTGTGACGGAAATCGAATATAGAAATTTCAGCCGTGTATAGTCGCTTTGAATGGATCCATCGGTGTAGCTGGTAACAGCTTCCACGCTGTCCAAAAGCTTAAACTGGAGTTTGAGTATGGATTTATTTCGCCTTTGTATTGATGTTTTCTGGGGGGGGCGCAAAGGCAGACTGTACAGGCTTGTCGCTAGCTCTGAAATAAGACGTCGGTCTTCGCCTAGAAAAAGAGCAGTTCCTGCCATTTTTTTTCTTCTTCTTTTCCACCCCACCCTTCCTTTTTCTTATGACTGCTATGCTGACAACGGTATATATCGAGTGAAGGCTGTCCCACACGAATATTTTTACCTGCCGAGTTCCGAGTTCGTGAAGTCTGCAGCTAACCCTGAGAAACTCCTCAGTTATTTTTTATCAGCACATCCTGCATTTTTTTCACTGCAGTAAATATCACTACAGGATATTCTGTACCCCTCGTGTTACTTAGGAAAAGTGTGAGGGACACGTTTTCACCAGTACCATTGGGTCGACGGCGGGAATCGAACACCGCACAGCAGCCAGGTGCAATACCGACTGGGCTAGTCGGATCGTAATGCGTATGCCCTGAGCCAAATATGTGGTTGCTCCAAATGGTAGATTGAAAGTTGAGCCTTTAGTATCGTGTTATGAATGGTACAATCTTTCAAATTCATTCCAGTAGATGTTTGGAAAGTTCACTTTGGGAAGTTCAGTTACTCTGGAGGTGTAGCGACTTTTGAGTCAATGGTAGCCGTGTATTTACGATGAACTGCTATATTCGACAAAACGTAAAAGTGGACCATTTATGGAAAATGCGAAATTTCAATGAGCTCTTTAACCAAACAGTAACTTGTAATAAGGTTGCAAAAAGGTTAAATTTGGGTTGTGCTTGTTGGGTTGTTGAACATTTTTAGCACATTTTTTTTTTGTCAGACATAAAATCATACAGTATACGACAGTAAGCTGTGAGATCCCCGCAAAAACATTTTAGAAGATACGGCCTGGGGACGAGAACACGGCAACGAGAGACGTTCGGCCCGATGGCGCGCACACTAATCGTTGTCGAAGCCACTATCGACCCCGAATAGATCGATACGTGGGTGAGGTGGACGAGTAGGGGTGGGGCGGGGGGCGGCTAGCCATCCAGCCCACGCTCTCCTATCTATTATTACATCACTCCTTTTCACGAGTTGCGCCTAGTGTGCGTGAGCGAACGCGCTCTCTTGTATTTTTCTTTTTTTTTTCTTCTTTTTTTTTCTCCGTTTCTTTGCTGCCCGCCTCCCTTTCTCTGAAATATTTACAGTGTACAGTATTTTGAGGCCTTTTATCTGTGTGCCCGGTGATAGTTCCGATACGCGGTACAACAGTACATGTGGGTAGGTGGGGTGAGAGGGGGGTGGGGTATGTTGAATGGACTCTAGAGACCCCGTGCTCAGGTACGTCTACGTGAGAAGCAAACTTTCTCAGAAATGAGTCTGCTCCAAATCTGACCAGATAGAAACGAATCTACAAGTTCCGCTAGTCTCTAGTCGTGCTCACCGGGCGCTGGCTGCATTTTAGGCGGCACTAACTTTCGTCTTTTGTCGGGCTTCGTTTAAATCGATAATTTTGAGCTTAGAAGTGCCGTGTGATTTAGTGTGTTAGCTTGTTCAACTTATAGGTCCGTGACGCTGGTTCAATTCCAAACCGAGACCTCCGACTACCCTTTGGAGCTAGAACAATTCGTTCGCGCGCCTTCCTTCGGGGTGGGAGTCATACCTTTGGACCAATGCCTGTATGTTGTCGGGTACACGTTTATGATCCTAAGTATGAAACTAGAATAAACAGGTTGCGCACTGGAGAGACCGGGGTCTTTGTGCTGTACGTAAAAGCGTTTGTAAGTATCCTTACTAGTTTTAAATAAGTTCTGCTCGATGACATTGTTTTGACAGATTCCTTCATTCGTTTGCGCAAAATATTTCATTAAAAGTTTAAGATGATTTATTTGCATAGTTGGCAGGCGAGGGTCTCGGAAGGATGTGACCGCCCGTCTAGGTAAATAGGGGACAGAACGTGTCCATCGATTTTCTCTTCTGTCTGGATAATGCGCTTCGCGTTCAATATCCGTCCCGCTTTTGCGGATCCAGTCGGAAAGCAAGACGAATGCAAGAATATTCTGTTTGTAGTTCGCTTCTCTGTATTGTGTAGTGCGCGTTCGGTTTGATCCTCTAAAATGGAGCTGTCGCATTTGTTCAGTCGTTTCAGAGATCGTCGCGGTAATTCGATAGTCATATTATTTACGACCAATGACCAAACTCAAGATCATTTCAAACTCTAGTGCATGAACATTTTCTTCCTGATTTTCTTATTGTGCATTCCATGCAACCGACCGTTCTCTAATGTTTTATTATTATTAATTAATTATTTAATTGGAATGAATTATGGGTAGCGTCTTTTATTTACGCAATTAATACTAAATATATCGGCTAAATTACACTTTACGGATATGAGCGACCAGAAAATACGGTATCGAGTGATGCGCGTAGCGAAAGTCAGTCTCACCTGATTAGACACTTCATGTTATGTTTTTGGTTAGGTAAGTCAGTTTCGCTACGCACCCCACTCAATACCGTATTTTCTGGTCGCTCATATCCGGAAGGTGTAATTTAACCATAGTGGTTACATTAGTTTTTGTTTAAATTAATTGTTTGTCAAATGTACATGCATTTCCTGGAGTCAGTCACTTCCCCCCTCCCCAACTGGAAAGGTTTCAAAGCAGCGGGCGAAAACCAAAAGTTTTATCAATAAGTAATTTATCACAAAATATCGAGTGCGGTTAGTAGTCGGTTCCCCCCAATTCCTTATTTTACGGCACCATATGGTCATTTTTCTGCCAGCTATCAATACATTATTTTTACCGAAATGACAAGACTTCATGCGGCCATCACCAGCAATTTAAAATTCCGTTTCCTGACAAGTTGCTGACGTGGCTACACAAAATTTAGCGTTTCGCGCTGCTTGCTGCGCGGCGCTTTACCGGACGTTTCCATGGCAACGTTTCGTAATGGTGGGTGCGTCTAAAAAGTAAATACATACGGTAAATAATTTTTTTAAACGGCAAATGCTGTGTATAGTCGGTGAATAAAAATAAATGCGACCAATAAAAAAACAATATGTCACGGCGCTTTTCGAACATTGCCATTGATTGATTTATATTGAGGTGCGTCCAAAAAGTCACCGAATAAACTGTAAGCCTTCAAAATGCTATTTTACCTACCTCACAGAGACTACTCCTCAGAAACCCGGAAATGGGAAATCGATTTTAAACGGCTAAATGTGCGGTAATTTTCCCGTGCTGGATGCAAGGCGACCTTCGTGAATCCCAGACATGCGGGTAAAACAAAGCAATTTTTTTTTTCGTAATACTATGCACGCACAAGCTCAGTGTTTGCTTTTTGTGGCTCACATAATAAATAATAAATGCAGTACCATTTATAATAAGTAATTGCAGTACCATTCATAATAAGTAATTACAGTACCATTTATAATAATTAGTAATTGAAGTACCGTTTATAATAAGTAATTGCAGTACCATTTATAATAAGTAATTGAAGTACCGTTTATAATAAGTAATTAATGTACCATTTATAAAAAGTAATTGAAGTACCGTTTATAATAAGTAATTGCAGTACCATTTATACAGAACAATACAGTACCATTTATAATACCGGTAGAGTTTAAATTCGTGTGAAAAGAAGCTCGGTTGGAACACAACGGCCTAACCCTTTATTTCCGTCGGATCGAGGTTCTTAAGAGGTTAACGCTTGTCCATCTCCCATCAGATAGCTCTCGCGGTCCTTGAATCGGCCCAGGCGACATCCGTCGCGTCCTCTTGCGGCCGATCCGTTTGGTCAGCGCCGCCACTCTCGGTAGTTGATTGACCGCTGCCCGTGTTTCTCAGTCCCAGTTGGTCAGGGAAGCAAGTCGAGGTGGGGAGACCGGAGAGTCCGACCGCGGCCGTCTTGTTTACTCGGACCGGCTTCCCCCCACTTTCCCTACGCCCGGCACGCGCGACTTTTCCGCTTACGGCCGCAGCCTCGAAAACCGCGTCCCCCCCCGAGGGTCGAGATCGAGCGCGCGCGCGTGAGCTCTCTCACTCCTCGCTATCCCTCTCGTCCGTCCGCCCGCCCGACCGACAGTCCGTCGGTCCGTCGAACGCGATACGCCCGCTTCGGGCTGGAGACATGAAATGTTTAGGAAAATCGATCCGCGATTGCCGCGTTTGACGGGAAGTTTTGCTTATCTAAGCCGCCCGTGTGTAAATAGACGATGCCGCTGATATATACGTGAGGCTCCGGAGTCCCGGCGCTGTCCAGCCATGTTCCATTCAATGTTTTTATTAATTTTGGCGATAGTAAAACATGTTTTAAGATTTTTTTTTTTTAATCATCGGAGCGGCTAGTGCACTACAGGATTACTGCACCCTCGTGTCTGTGGAGATATGTGAGGGGCAGGGAAGGGAAGAGGGATGGCAGCTGGAATAGCCAGACTG
>JAUJYS010005782.1:0-10803 GCA_033995665.1 Melogona broelemanni | reverse complement strand
CATTTTTAACTATCACCAACTTAAAATAAAATTAAAATTTAGTGTCTTCCTGGACATAAGAAATCTGAAAATTGTAGTTTAATGAGAAACATCCTTCAAAAAAAATATTTTCCCAAGTTTATCAGCTTAATTACATCATATCAAACAACCCACCAAATATATCCGTTAAGAATAATCCCATTTAAAAACTTCAAAACTTAGGTTTAAATCTCAACAAAATTAAGTTTTATTAACTCACACATGACTTTAATACTTACAAATATCAGTTTAAAACCATTTTATCTTATTGCACCTTTTTGTTAGAGAGATGTAACTCTCAATAAAAACAATGTTATGTATGTTAAAGCAATAGATCTTTGCCACCCACATTAAGGCCCACCTGGACAACTTTAAAATAATGTATTATAGACAAAACAAACTAGGGACTTTTTAGCACTTAACAACAACAACAACTGGTGACCCTTTTTAAACAAATAAAAATGTGGGGTACAAACTCTGGGACCCCCGAAAAAGGCAGGGTTCGTGACACCCCTCCCCCACTAATCCCATGGTACGTGCTCGGACCATGACAAACTAAAATCCACTCATCTTTGGTATTACACTTTTGGCATTCTCTACTTTGGTGTTAGCCCCCTTTTTACAACACTTTATATAAAAAAAATATCACGTTTAACTCTGTTAACATAGAACTAGATCATATTGAACACCATAGGAACTTTGCCCAAACAATCATTAATTATTACTTCAATATACAATGCTTTTTGTATTGAATGATCTTCACACCTAGCTTTTTAAACTACAAGCTAATTAAAGACAGTTTTAATATAATGGGAACTTTTGCTCTAAACAATAGAAACCTCTACTAAACACATTTCTCTCAAAATGGAGAACATAAAAAAAATAGCACCATTTAACCTTAAACTGTAGGTTATAAACACGACTTTGATTTCAAAGAAACCATCCTTTTCACATGTAAATTTGAACATAAGTGTAACACTAACAGAGTTCAAACAAAAAGGGAAATTAACCCACAAAGGTGGTCAAGAATCACAACAAAAAGATTGACCCCTATCAGCAGTTTTGTAATCTTAAATGTCTAGGAAATCACTAGTAGAACTCCTCGTCACTACTTAAGTCACTCACATTAAACTCCGCAGGTCGAGCAGATTTTTTTGAACGAGTTTTTTTCTTCTCATCTTTTCTTTGAGAAGATTCTCCCAAAACTTCCTCCTCAGAGTGGTATGGTGGAACGAGATCACCATAGTGATACTGGTAAGATTCCAGCTCTGCTTCTGTTAGAGGTAATTGCAAGTAAAAAGCCTCATAACAAGGAAGCACTCCACGAAAACTGGGGTTTACCTTAATCTTGGATTTGAATCCACTGAGTGTTTTCACTTTGAACGTTCTCCACGGTATTGGGCCGAAATAATCTTCAGACCCCCAACACAATGGCTCATCATCTACTGAGGGTTCACTCAGCCCCTCAAGACTCTTCATTCTCTGATAAATTCAGTTCAGAGGCATCTCCTTCTGAATAGACTGCTTCAACTTGGTTTGAAGCCATGGACTTAAATTTTAGTTTGGTAAGGGACCCACAGTCTTCAGAGCATCTTTCACAGACACCTCCAAATTCACAGAGATCTTTCCACTCTGGTACTTTCTTTAAATTCACTTGACATTTATAAAATACCCCATGTTCCCTTCCCACACCCTTAACAGGGAATGTTTTAATTGGGGCAGTATTCTTCTGAGGTTTGGTGTTGTCTTTAAGTTCGGAAACAACCAACTTGGTTGTTTCTAACAGTTTTGCAGCCATGTCAGGTTCTTGTTCATTAAATTCACTGATCTCTTTGGTGGTTTGTACCTCCTCTGAATGAGTAACTTGTATGAATACATCATCTACTTGTATGTCTAGGGGAGGGTGATCAATTGAAAAGTCCTTCAACCACTTTACTTCACTAATGTTACTAGCATCTGGTACTTTTCCCCCAATACTGCCCTTGGAAAAGATCACTGGGAATCCATCCTCAACTAACTCATTGTCAATTGTTTTTTGCTGAAAACTTTCTTTTTCAGAAAACCCAACTTGGTCTCCTTCTATAATTATTTTTTCTCCTTTAATTTCTTCCTCTTGACCCAGATTAAACATATTCTGATCAAAAGTGGGATTCATAGCAGTCAAGAACCCCGGACTATATCTTCTGGATTTTGTTTCTACTCCCTCCAAAGTTTCACCCTCAACATTCTGTACTACATCTGTAAGATCCCCATCCTCTTCTTCATCAAACAGTATGTTATTCAATTCTAGGAGCGTAAGCAGTACAAATGGGGATACCCAACTGGTTATATCTCCCTCGTGTTCATCTTCAATTGAGAATGGGTGAAGTTCCACTTCAGAGAGTTCCCCACTAAAGGCCCAACGCACTTCGTCATCATCCATCCACCCTTTAATTATAACTGGACTCAACGGAACATGTTGGTCCTTAATCACAGATTCACTCCCAGTCCACAATTCAACCTTTTTGTCTGATAGATGGACTCCCTCAACAACCCCTTGGACACATAACCCTGACAACTCTGGTTCTTCAATGAGTACACTAGAGGAATCTTCTTTCTCCTGATGGCAACAAACAAATTCCATAAACTTTTGCTGGGTCTCCTCAGCTGGCCTTTCCAATATGCCGTCCTTGATTTGGCCTAGTACAGGGACGGCAGAAGAAAATCCCCCTCCAACATACTAGCTTCAAACCTCTCCTCTGTACAAAGGTCAACCGGTTCCATTCCGGGATGGAAAACAAGGTCAACTGGTTCCATTCCAGGACGAAAAATCAGGTCACTTCTTACTGATTCTACTCCAGCACAATGGGCAGATGGAGTAACTACAAGATACTGACTCACTTCGTGCTGGTCAAACTCCTGGGTAGTACTTGAGGTAGGGATTTGCAAGTGGGCGGGGCGCAGCATAAAGCCACTAGTATCACAATAGTTTGACAAATTCAGATCATGGTCATCCAAGACCTCCATGGATTGGGGCTGGGCAAGGGCAGTCAGATCAACAAGGGGTTCAATAGGTGGTTGTCTGTAAATAGCAAATGGTGTATCCCCAAAATCAGTCACATCGTCTCCCTGTAAGTCTTGAATGTTTTTAGCAGCAAGTCCAGCATCATCTGGACGAGGTCCTCCTGGTTCTTGACCAGGAACCAATACCTCAGTGGGCAACACAAAATTAAAGTCCACAAACAATGGACGAATCACATGTCCCTTGGGCACATTTTTGTCCGACATCTTAGGAACTTCGGGCGCTTCATCCCTCTCATCAGCGAGGGTAGGAACAAGTTTACAACCCCCCATCAAGTCATCCAATTCCCCCAGGCTAGTAGCCAAACACAAGGCATTCAATTGGTAGATTGGCACAGCTTCTTCCTGCTCCATTCCAACTTGGGCAGGGACCAACACATTCTCCGCAATGGCAACATGCTCGAGCTCCGGTTCGTCAATAGCCAAATGATGCACCTCCTGAGGGACAGCCTCAACCAAGGCTGGTTGTTGTCCGAGTGGCAAATACTTAAGAGCATTGTTCATACGCTTTCTCTTCATGCTCTCCTTCGAGCGCACTCGGGGCACCTTAGACATCCTGTAGTTGGGATTTAGTCTTTCTCTCAAACAGTTCTTTAATCACCAAGTAGTGTGTACGCGCGCACACATACACAAGGTAAAATCACTCTGCTCTGCAATTTGTCTGCTCTGAAAAAATGACAAAAAGTACCCATACTTTAATCTCACGGACAACTAATCTCATGTAATATTTAAACACTTCTGGTGAAATAGCTTAAAGCACAAGACAGTCTATTTTCGTGTCTAACCTTTTAATTGGACCAAACCAGAATATGTTTACAGAACATATGGTTTACAACTATAATAGTCTCAAAGTTACTACTTGGACTTCATTACTTCTCAATGTCCTGTCCAATATTCTAGTTATAAGTGACAACATCAGTGAAATCAATAATCTCTGTCATCCCACTACAATAACTCAATTGTGTTGAACTTAATCACCTACTAAATAGTCACAAAAATAATAAAATTCCTTTTTGACTCACTGGTATAACTAAAAACTATCTCAACTCCCTTTTACCCAGTTTCAGCGATTTATAACTCTACTTTACTAGAGACTTAATTTAAATTAAATCAATACAGGTATTTCATTATATCTCAGTAGTCAACTTACTACTTCAGTTATATGTGTCAACATTAACCAGCCCAATGTTCTGTTCTTCCAATAAAACTATTTCGATGGTTTTCAACTGAGCTACTCAACTATGTTTAATGTTATCTATTCTGAAACATGTTTCTCACTGTTACATTATGTGTTCACCAATACACGTTTTCAGTGACTCCTTTTACCACCAATAAAAACAGAAGCATGAATAAAGAGTGGACCCCATTAATGCAAAAGTCCAAATATTTTATGGTTAAACTAGCTTTTGCACTGCTAACTACTGATTAATATTTAATACTTTCGTGACATTGAACCATTTACTTATGGCCTTCTTGACTTCGAAACTTAATTTCCCGTATTCTCTGTTTCCTTTTTAAATAACTGAAATTACTACACTCTTTACCACTACTTTAATCTCTTGCTTAAACAATTTATGATTGATTCTTAGTCACTTTTGCCATTCCAGTGCAATGTATCTAATTTCAGATCAATTAAAAGTAATGCGGATTTATTTTAATATAACAGACCCAAGATCAGCCATGAACCCCGGGTTAAAGTAAAACTTTAAATGCACAGTGGCATCTAGTACACTACCATTGTAAGAGATATACAAAAGGTAGTGAATGAAAATGGTAGTGGAATCAATTCAGTTGCGGGATCTGACCCTAAACTCCGGAACTCTATATGGAAGCTCTGGGATGACACTGGTACCCTGAACTAGTAAATAAATTAGAGCCTGTCCTATAGGCAGGATCTAGGACCACCAATTTTGTAATACCTTGTAGATCTTTAATACGAAGAAGAATAATCCTTTTCAATACACAAACAGAGTGTCTGAAAGGACATTCCTGTGAATCACAGCTTGGCCTTTTCACTTTTAATTGTCTTTGGTCTCTACATAAATGTCACCACTTTTCTGTGGTTAGTCTATCAAGCCTCTAGTTAAACGTGTTAACTTGAAAATAATAATCTGTTACTCCCATGAAACAAATCTAATTGTTTTACTTTAACAATTCGCTGAATGGTCATGAGAATAAATAAACAGATTTCTTGAACTCATCTTTTTTCTTAGTTGTAATTGTTACACTCATTTAAATGCTTGCTCAGTCAAACAAAGTAAACAATATCATCACAGCTTTGCCTTTAGGCTAACTTAGTCACTCCTTACGTTTTTTTTAATTATATGTAGTGTTATCCTTTAGATTACATCGCGCCACCATCATTCTATAAGTATTCCAAAACTGGCAACAGTCGCAAAATTAAATTATTCACGCCGTGACGCTTTAGACTAACCCGGTTATTTAGCTTTACAATATCTGGACTATTTGTTTTATGTTTAAAAAATATTATTGAGGTCTACAATTTTACTGCACCCCCATTATGATATCACTAAATATTGCATTATCTTCCTAGTTATAGTTACAAGTCATTGTGACTAGGACTTGTCTTTTTAAAATAAATTACCAAACCAAATTTTTTGTACAGTCATCTCCATGCAAACAAAAACCTGATGTTAGTAGCTGTTACAGTATTGAATTAATCATCACAACTCCTCTTCTTAAACCACTTCATTTAAATAACTTTACTTTTTCTTGACAATTTTGTATCTCTGTAAGGGATAGGAAAGCAATGAGGGATAGCCTCTGAGTTAACAAGACCGTGGAATCCTCCATCGAACCCTAAACCCCCCATGATAAGCTCAAGAGCTCAAGAGATCAGTAAGTACCCCTAATTAACAAATATATCCAAAACCCGCGCCAGGAACTGAATCTGGGACTACCCACTATGTAGTGACTTATAAACCTTTAGTAAGATACAGTGCAATACCATTAATGATACACGACATAAATTTCCAAGAGTACACTACTGGACATCCAAACTACCATAAAAAAATCAAATCTATAAGATGATTGGTTTGGCTAACGATAGTCTAAGGTTTAACCAAAAGGAATCCTACAGGGGTATCTCAGCATGGTCAAGTTAGTATCTTAATTTTTCTTTAATCATAATCTTGCTTAAACACTAATTCCATCTAAGACTCACGCGGCCGTGCGAGTCTTACAAGTGAACTAATTTAAAAGAAGGCCGCAATTTGCAATTTGTCTTCCGCGATTAGAATTTATGATGGGTTTTGCCTAGAGTGAGTTAGGTGGTAATTTGTGGTAAATACATTTTAACAAAAATTTACATTTGCTCCTGGCTTTAAACCATCTGTCCATGCATTTCAAAAAAGTATAAATGTTGGCATGTTTTGCCTGGACGAAATTTGTTCGAAAGAATGATGAGGATTTTATATGCACATTGAAATGTGGTGGGCGCCATATACCTTTTCCTGCGTGGTGCTGTTGCATTGTTGGTTGTTGTGTCGTGAACAATTGTGATTGTTTCCTGTGCTTATTATTCCATGGAGAAACAGTGGCTAAGTGAGTTGCGCGACATAAGTTTACAATAACATTCATGCAAGCTGTCATGTGATTTTCATTTGAAACGGTGGTATTTAGATAATTATACCAGGTAGCATTATTTCGATAATTAATGGTGGTGTGCGATGCATTTGACCTGTCCGATATTGGACTATTCATACCCAATTGAAACGTTGGCACTGGTGATGGTGGTTCGCTTGACTGTTGTCTCCATGAAAGTTGTGTTGATCCTGATGCACTTGACCGTTGTCTCCATGAAAGTTGTGTTGATCCTGATCCGTGTGTCGATGACACATGTTGTGGACTCGTTTGGCACCTCCATGACGTTTGTTGTCTCCATGATGTTGCGGTGTTCGTTCGTTTTTGCTGGCGCCATGGAGGTGTGGATTCCTTGTTGGTGCGGTCCTGGTGTGTGGCGATCGTTGTTCTCCTAAGCACCGCTGTGTGGCTCCGCAATCGTCGTGGCGAGGTGTTTCGGTTATGATCAGGTTCAACTTGCGTGAGTGCCCCATGTCTCAATTGTGGGGATGCAGCTGCTCTATTTTCTCTTTGCGACAAAAATGACAGTGTCATCGATCTTGTCATCCGGAACGTGGGTGTCGTATTTTCCATGCACTCACTTTGTATGGTTGGAGGGGTACTTACATTAGTACTTGCGTTGCTTGGGTGTTTGAAATCCGAAATTATTGGTATTGCATCTGGCACAGGCGCATGTTGATGTTGGGCATCGAGATATACCAAGAGTCGTTTTATGCTGATCTGTCATTGTCTAATTTTTCGTTAATATGAACTCTAGGTTAATCTAATCCACTAACATTACTTTTTACATTATCTAACGTTAATCCAAATTGTTAATGTCAAAACCAACCGTTTACATCAACGATAATTTAACAACTCAGATGTGGAAACCTCCCGAAATTGCTAAAATGAACCAAAATCTGAACACGTTTATGTACAGCTTTTCTGAACCCTTATAACCAAAACGTTTAAAAATAACAACCATTTGACTTTACCTAACCATTTATCTGCCGATGTATACATCGAAACACTGTGACAAACTGCAGTGTTTATGGAATATGATCTACGAGAATATCTCGTCTCCTGAGATTGCAGTACAATGTTCGCTACTGTTTTAATCCTAGTGTGAAAATAATTTTTACTATAAGAAATGAAACAAGACGTCGCGCCGGGACCGTAATACCGCAGCCGGTGTTATCCACAAGATTAATTTGTATTCTTTGCACGATCGCATTTGCAACAAACAGTGGGCGGTCTGCTAATTGTGCCAAAAATGGTCGGTGGCTGAAAAGAGACTAAACAGTTACTGTGCGATAACCCGGCCTATTAGGCCTACCCGCCTTTATCATCCTTTAATGGTACTTTGGCTCTGGCAGATGGCCTCAAGAAATCAAACCTTCGATTAATCATGGTGCGGGTGATATTTCCCACTGTCTTGTGCATGTGAAAGCGTTGCTACTTGCTAAAAACACCCTATACCTGAACGTGCGTTGTAAAAGATGTGTTTTCAATCAGAATGAATAGGAAATTATTCGCCCGATTGGTTGCCCTACCCACGCTAGGGAATACATTTACAGCGTCCTGGAATTTCAACGTTATATTTCGAAGATAATGGAAACCACATTCTACAGCCTATATCAATTCCAAAAATTCAATCCCAGAAATCATTAACCACACTACAACAATCACCACCCAAAGTTGATGACAAAAATAAAACGTATCAGAAACGTGCGGTGCCTGGCCCAGTTAAGCCCATATTATCAGGCATATTTGCAGACGTTCTAGCCGCGTGGTGGCTTGTATCACCGAAGATCTACAACACTCTGCTGAGTCTTAAAAAGGAAATAGTCGGTTGCCGTACAAATGAACAAACAAATGCCTTGCTCGCCAAGGAATAACAATTTCAAAGAATGAAAACCAAAACAAATTGTTGACTAGTGCTTAAGCCTGTCCAAAGACAGGCAGCAGTTTAACTGGTGACATACAGTATTTAACCTACTACCTACTGAGCGTTTCAAGCACACCTCATGAACACGAGGAGTACAGAATTTGCTGTAGTGATATTCATTACAAGTCCCAATCAACGTTGAAAAATTAGTTATTCAACTAATTTTTCAACGTTGGTTGGAACTTGTTGAAGCTGGTTGCTGGGGACCTGTTGGCATGCTCGACTAATGTGGCCCTTCATCTGGCAATTGTGACATGTAATGTCGGAATTTGCACGTTTTTGGATTGTGCATCTCGTTGCACCGTCAACAGGCCGTACCCATCCATGGTGATGCGGTGGTTGCTGGGGCATCCCCCCTCCTCTGCCGCCATTGCAATTAGGCCTGGTAGGGGTTCCCATGCAGTTAACCATTGGTGCAGCCTAGCTAGGCCTAATCTCTTGCACCATCTCGCTTAGTGAAATCAGCCAAACTGAGTGATTTCATGGTCGTATCTGCCTGAGGGTCAGCTTACAGTCTCAACATTAGCTGTGAATCCACCACCCCCTATGAATTGAGAGGAGATCCTCATCAAGTGCCGCAAATAGGCATGCTGGTAACATAGTTCGTAATCCTGCCACAAACTCCATGATTGACTCTCTCCGGAAGTTGCTTCTGATTGAGGAATTGGTGGCGAGCCATGATCTTCGATGGCGGTGGACAAAAAGCATTGGCCATGCAGTTGACCAAACCTCAAACATATACATCACTACTTTGGCGGGGGCCGCCAGCAAGACCTACCGCCGATATGCAGGCTGACTGCAGTTCATAAGGAGAATAGCTGTCTTGATAGCTGCTTCGGTGACATTTTGATACAGGAATCTCAAACGCCGTGACACATGCTAGGCTGGCGACGGCCACCATTTTGGATATAGCCATGTGCGTGTTGGGCAAGAATTCTGGATTGTTACTCATGAATATGGATGAATCCTCATTGCCAGTGTTAGATCCCGTCGCGAGGCATGATGAAGCAGGATTAGTAGACATACTAGCTGGTACAGTATTGATTATTTATTTGGTTGAATAGCGGTGATACAAGAAATGTAGGCGCGAGTATGTGGTGTCACTCGCGTCGATGCTTACAAGATGGCGACCGGAAGTCCAGTGTCCTTCCGGTTGCCTCCTATCAAGACAGTGTCTCCACCTAGGGGTGGCGGTATACAACTGTTTCTATGCTTACATATCTTTTTTATGCACTGCACATGAAGAAATGTAAATTTGATTCAGTCACATGCATAATTTAAAATTGAACTTGCTGACTTCCCTAGTTCGGATGTGTTTGTAATTTGCACCACTATTGAATTAAACTACATTTATAAATCTCACCAAGCAATGTTAAGTTTCCAACATGCCTTCTAGTGTGAAAATTTCAAAAAATATTTGAATATTGCGCTTGTGCAGAACACGAAAATCATCATAAAATCATTTGTCAAAATGGTGTCTTATATGATGGCGTTTCATGCGTTGTAGGCAATGTTTTGGGGGAAGTCGATAGTTTTACCATCAACCAAACCCAGCAAAGTTTTACCATTGATGGTTGAACTGTCGATAGCTGAAAATATTCACCCATCCATAGATTTTTAGGGAAGGGCGATTAATTGAAAAGTATTGATATTATTGATAGATCAACTATCGATGGTATAAATATGGAATCCCCCAAACGTTAAAACACTGTGAAAAGCAAAAGAAATATATGATAGAAAATGTCATCTATAAACAAATATTTAAAAGGAAAATGTCATCCATAAACAAATATTAAAAAGGAAAATGTCATCTATAAACAAATATATAAAAGGAAAATTAATAGCTTTGTGTGACAAAATTGATATTGTCGTGATCTTTCTCACTTAGACTCCCCGATTTTAAGACTTGTACACATACTTCTAACTCTAAACCAACAAGCGCCAAAATCAAGAGAGTTCCTAGTCGTAATTACACATGTAACATTAACAAACTTCTTTATTTGTCAATCCTACTCCTCCTTCTCCAAATACAACCAGTCTTATTCTCTTTCTCAATTAAAAACACTCATCTTTCGAATTACATGTACAAACAATATGGGGGCTCCACCATCTAGTTTGCTAAAGCAGAAACTAGCAAAGGCTGAGACACTCACTTGGGTTAGTGTCTGAGATTAGGTCACTAACTGACCTGGATG
>JAUJYS010005781.1:0-10805 GCA_033995665.1 Melogona broelemanni | reverse complement strand
AAGCGGAGCGAATTACTACGATATGGGCGACAACAGGCGAGACCGACTTGCCTAAAAAAAATATAACATAAAGTGACAAATCACGTGACTGCGGCTGTCAGTCTCACGTGATTTGTCACTTCATGTTATATTTATTTTAAGGCAAGTCAGTCTCACCTGTTGTCGCCCATCTTGTAAGTCTTTCGCGTACCGCTCCGCTCCGCTTCGCTAGGTAGCGACGAGCGGTAGACCGTATTTTCTGCTCCCTCTTGTGAGTAAAGTGTAGTTCAGCCATCTATTGTCTGCCTTTTAAAGCCAATCAGTTCGGTACCAATACAATAAAATAATGTCAATAGAAAACTCAAACTTATGTCACACATTATGCGAAACAATTTAATTCGTTACCAAAAAAAGCAACGAGGTAGCAACGAAACAAAATAGGCTTAAGTAGTCGCTCTCACAGAAAACAATGTCAAAGAAAACAATTATTTTTTAAAGTCGAAAACTGTTAACAACGATCAATTAAGGGTCACGGACAATTCTACGGTTATTTCTACCTTTACTAAAGCAAAATATTCACAGAGACAACTTTCGTTTTGCATTTTATTTCGCTGAAATCGCAAAAATCAAACGGCCAAATTTTGCCAACCGAAAATACTCGCATTTGAATAAACACGATTGGTCCGATCGGGATTGACTAAGGGTGCGCCTTTGATTTTGGTCGAAGCGAACCGAATTTAACCAACGAGAATCCCAATAAACCAACGCACCTTACTTTGATCCGAATCGAAATCACAACGTCAGATAATTATTGTTTTTAGTTAGGACGGAAGCAAAAGAATCCTAAAATTAACTAAAATATCTGTGAAAACCTAAACAAAAATAATCAGAAATGCTTGAATATTTAGTAGAATAATTAATTACCTTGACTTGTCACAGACATGTTGGCAGTGGGCGACACAATATCCGTTGGAGATTTTGTGAGAAAACATCACTTTTACGGAAAAAAATGTTGAGCACAATGTTTTCCTGAAGTTTATTTTGGTCTAATATTTTTCTCTCATAAACTTATCACGATATTTTAAAACTGGAAAAACCGTTCAACAGATTCACTGGACTGCGTACAAATTTTGTTTGTTGTTTCACATGATGTCGTCAAATTATCGTTGATTTTCTTTTTGTTGTGTCTCTCCTTTGCCACTTTTTACACAAACGAGTGTAACGCGGAAAACGCGAAAAAATACTTTTTCAGCTCGTTGATGTCCATTTTCCAAATTCGACCTTTCCGCTCGCCCGACAACCGCACTAATGAGGGAAAACGGCGTCTCTCCCGTTTACATTGCTCACCAGTACTGATCAAAATTTGGCTGCGTCGTGCCTCCGTTGGTCTACACGCGAGCACAGTCAGTCACTGACTGATGGAGAATTCAACGCAGCCTATGTATAGCAGTAATCGCCGCACTAGGTGCGCACGACTCGGATTTTCGCGTGCGTTCGCTATCTGCGTTATGCATCACCGCTGCACGTAATGAGCGTCGATTATATTTGAAATCTGGTTGCGTTGAAATCTGTTAGACGGTACGCTACTGTGCCTCCATGACATAATAAAGTAGTATCAACGCAACCTAATTTCAATTGTAATCAACGTTCGTGGGTTGAGTTGCGCAGAGGTGCGTGAGTCAGCGGCAAGAAAATAATGTTCGCGCAACACGTAATTTGACAAGTGTTGGATTCGTTCCTTTTGAAAAGGAAACCGTTCCACTTCCCGTTTTTCTTAGAAATAAAATGAAAGCCGTTCCAGGTCCTACAAAAATTTAAATGATTCTGACCGTTCCTTTTCAAAAGGAACTTAGAACTTTTCCATTCCATTTCTGTGCCTGCGATTCTAAAATAATTAAAAATATTTTATAAAAAATAATAAACAAGATAGGCAAACGACGTTAAAGAGGATATATTTTTTTAAATTGTGATAATTCACGTTCATTTGCCAACCATTCGTTCAAATCTGTTGTACACTAAAACGGTGTGTAGTTTCTGTACACAGTAAAAACGAACGACCGTTCCAGTTCATAAAAAATAGGAAGGAAACCGTTCCAAACGCTGATTTGTAGAAAAAGGAATAATTATCTTTGATCAAATAAAATTGTTTAAAAAATAAATTCAACTTAAAAAAAAAAAGGAATGGCAATGCATGATTTTCATCCACGGATCTTTAGAGGGCCCCTGCACGCCCCACTGCTGCTAACAACAAATTTAGAATTTCCGAAATTTAGAATTTTCCGAAGCAATCATCAATCGTCAAGTTAGTTGGTGGGTAAACATTTTGAGGAGTTTGATGGTCACGGTAATCTTGTCAAGTATTCCCGGGCTTTCATTACAGAATCAGTTCAGGTAAATGTGACCCGACTTTGACCGCTTATATCTCCACAATGCATTATGTTGTATATTTTACGTGTTTAATCCTCTACCCCCCTTCCCCTTCCTCCCCCCCCCCCCGCCAATAAATTTGAATGCGTGAGTGATTTTAAAGTCAGGAACCGTCGCTGCGTCAGCTATAAAAAAATAAAACATGAACACAAGCTTTCGACTATGGTCAAATGTGGTGAAAAATAGTAAATTAAATTTAAAGATTCTATCTACATACATGTATGTACATATTTTGGACAAGTGCTTTACTGTTGAGTGTTGATCGACGCAGTGCTCGTTTTTCAAGATGTGATATGCTTCGGCCAGGAGGCGGGACTTCTTATTTGGAGCAGATGCTAATTTTCGCAAACGTGGGAAATCAGGTCGGTGCTTCTGGTTAACACAATGATTAGCCAGTTTGCTTTTCTGTGAAATACCTTTAGCAATGTCTTTGAGATGCTCTCCTTCTCCAATGTTCATGTGTCGTTTTGTTTGTCCGATGCAATTAGCCACACACGTTGTTGCCACGCTTTCCTTTTATTCTTTTTTAATTTAAAATAATTTTAATTTGTTTGATTGTCATTGGTCTATTTTGCGGCCTGGAAACGCGCCATTCTGATTAGATTTATAATTATTTTGACAAGTTGGAGAAGACACTGTGAGTAATTGAGCATCTTGGCATATGATTTCAACACGGAACAAATTGCTAGTACAATGAAAAAATAATAGTTAAAAATAATTTTAATTTTTTCTGTTGTCCTTCAAGGGCTGACTGGAACCACAAGTTGATAGATTTATCGCTCTGGTGATATATTTTTTTTTCCTTACCTGTTTTTGCTAATATTTATTTTCTTCCAGTGATCAAAACAAATATTTTGTTTTTGAATTGGAACAAATATAGAACAAATTTTTGGAATTGGTCAAAAGTCAAATTTGTCAAAAATTGAAGGTAGTCGAGCCAGCGGGAGCCTGGCCCGACTACCTTGAATTCTGTTCTTATAGTTTCTTCCAGTGATTGAATGTAATTACCACAATCTTATTAATTTCTTACGTTTCAAGATGAGCAAGAAATAATGTTCAGATTGGGTTTGACGTGTAGCTTAGTGGTGTTATGGCTGCACATCATTTTGTGACTGGAGCGAATCATGCATTGTGGACGTTCGATGAGTTTTATATGGTAAAAAAACTTTTAATTGACGTAGTGACAAATTTAAAGATTTACACACATTTTCTTGGCGAAATTTTCGAGAACGACTTATTTTATTGGTTATACGAAACAATATTGTTTAACTCTAAGAAAAGGAATTATGAAGTTTCTGCAATTAAAAATGAAAATTAAAAATTTTTTTTTTTCGCTGAAATGATTGTTTCCAGGTTGCGAATCGTTATGAAATTATACTAAGATGTGTACGCGAACGTTACACGCGAATAATGGAAGTTGCTGTTCTCTCATCTCTAATGGTCACGGATTAATTTGGATTTAATTTGTAAAAAAAAAACCGATTAAACGTATATAAAATCAATGAAAATGATGTCTTAGCTAAGCGTTGTTTACAATAAAACTATTAAAAATTGCTGTTACAATTACCACGGTATATATACACGGTTGAAAACTTACGACAAAAATTACCTATGAGAATTACAAGATGTGTGTCAGGATATGCATTCAAACTAAAAAAATAATAGTACTTGAAAAATGAAGAAATTAAATTTTCAAAAGTATTTGTTTACTATCCCTTTGGGAAGTTTCACTCAAACCTATATTCTGCGTCATACATTGTATAATATATTTTAATTATAGATTCAAAATTGAACTAATAAAGTTATTTCATTAAAAAATATTAGAAGAACTAAAGTTATTTTTAGTACAGCGTCTGAAAAAGGGGCCAGGCTAGTATCAAATTCGCAATCGCGATCATGCTACGCGAATTTGATACTAGTATGGGTTTACCTTGACAGAAGCCGTGCAGTGCAGCGGTGGTGCCACCTAGTGTCAAAAGTACTGTTTTCCGCGTATGAATACGTTTACAGCAACGCGCATGGCGCCAACGATTCTGAATGACAATATGATGAGCGCCACGGCCATCCATGTTTACAATAGTGTATATGGGTGTAGACGCCGTTGACATATTTACGTAGATTGTAATCGGTAACAGGCTGCGTTCAATTGTTTTTCTCAATAATGTTTTGTAAGCCAAGCGACTTGCAGGCTAGGGATGCCATGTTAACGCAACCCCAAGTCAACGCTAATTGACGGCCCGTCTACTCAAATTTCTGAAATTGTTGATTCGAAATAGTTGTGACGCACGGCTTAAAACAATAGTTTTGTTTCGAAATAGTGACAGTCCGTTGAAATCACAGATTTTTCCAGGTATGTAACCAGATAGTGGAGCTATCGCAACCAGAAATGACCGAAATGATTTGCTCTTTAACCTTATTTCCCCCAAAACAAAATCGCCCTTTGTCAATGACTGATCTCATGACTCGTTCCTTCCCACTCGAAGTGACGTCACTTTCACGTGCAAATGACTCGTGAATTAAATTGACTGTTTCATAAATCGTATATATTGATTCACATTTGGCTGGAACGAAGCTATTCCTATTTCTGCGTTCCCCCTAACAGTACTACTGATAATATATTTCCCAGTTTATTAACTGCAAAATGGCAACTCGTTGTGGTGGTACAACTCCCGCTGAAGATGCTACTCCCGAAATCCAGCAAATTATTGCAACGGTAAATATTTATTTGAACTCATTAATTGAGATTTTAGATTTGGTAATTGCCGCGCCGTAGCATTACGGCAATATGTGGGAATATATGAGATTATACTGTTTGTAGAGGTAATATCGCTTGTAACAATGTAATTGGGACAATATCACCAATCTCTATATTTTGCTTATAATATATGCCCTAAACTGCACTAACCTGTTTATCATTCCACATTACCATTCCTCCAATTCCCTACCTCTAATTCCTTTAATTCCATTACTCCCTCATCCCCTAAGTCACCTTAAATGCGCAAGCGCGGTGACAATTCTATCTAAATCTAACTGTATTGTCCAATCTATCCATTAAAATATTGTGGTCGCCACCGTTTGGTCAACCGTTTGGTCCGAGAAACTAATTGGTTTTAAATTACAGGAACATTTCCTTTATTGAATCGCATCTCGAGCTCGTCAAATTTTCTAATTTTGGCAATCTCATTTTAAGATGTGGATTTTGAGTTTTCTCTTTTTGTCTCCCCTCAGGAACGTACGTGGCCACCCTGGAAGTGAAGACGTCGCGCCAGAACCTCACCACCCGCGTCCGCACCTACCTCAACTGGCAGCGCCCCAGCGCCGGTCCCATGCGCGCGCGCATCGCCGGCCGCGTCACGCCCAGCAGCCAGTGCGGCGTCGGTCAACTGGAGATGGTCGAGCTCCCGCTGCAGAAGCAGGCCTGCTTCATCGCCTGCTGCAAGTCAACCGGCAACCTGGCCGTCAGCTGCGGCTGCTCGGTCAACATCTTTGTCGTGTGTCTTAAGACGCACGACATTTCCAAACAGAAGTTCCACGACTGGGACCATCTCATGGAGGTCTACCTCACCTTTCCCATCAAGGAGTTGGCCCTGAGCGAAGAGTTTCTGGCCTGCAGTTCGGCCAACGACGTGCAGGTCATCCAGATCCGACACACGTGCGAGCCAACCGACCCGGCTGGCGGACATTTGCCGCTTCCGGCAGTTACCGCACGCTCGGTAGCCGCAACAGGCTTGCCCACCACCGCATCAGCAGCAACAACGTCCAATGTCACTCACGCTACTGACGACGAGCACTTTATCGCTTGGAACGACTGCTCGGAAGGTCACCACAGTCTGGATTCCAACTGCCCCGAGAACGCGGCGGTCAACAATCTAAAGGGGAGGCTCGATCCGGCCTCGTGGCCGCTGACCATCCACCTGGCCTCTCTGTCCCAGCAGCCCAGCCTCTACGTGGATCAGTCCAACCATCCGGTGGAGTTTATCGGGCCCATGACCTTTTTTCCGGGCTTTCCGGTCAAGCTGGAGTACGGTGGCGACCCGCTTAACATCTCTAGTCCGATGCCTGCCTATCAGTTTGACGCCATCTCCATGTTGTATCGTCGATTCGCCGTGCCGCTGCCTAACAGTTCTAGTCAGCTGTTTTGTCTCCACTCGTTACAGTTTCTTCCCCTCTACCTGCCAGGTACGGATCCAATCACATCTTTCTTGATTTCATCGTATTCGTAAGCAATGGGACTGGCGTTGAACATGGCCTTGGAAACGGATTTGGACACGGTCTTGAACATGGCCCTAGCTGCTCATCGGGTGCCTCGCTAACATTTGAAAGCTGATTTGTTTTTTTTTCCAGGTCAGACTGATAAAGGGGTCCCCTGCACCTGTCCGTGCGCGGCCACCAACCCTCTGCATTCGAATCATCGCCAGCATCTGAGGCGCCTCGAGGTCATGTTTAGCGGACAGCGACAAGGATTCCTGTACAACCTGCTCGGCACGGTGAAACTGGTGTCTGACTTCACCTTCTTCAGCGATACCTACTACGTGGCGTTGGAAGGCAGCATCTTTCACGCCGTCACGCTTACCGGCCTCGCCACTTACTCGGTCGGCAAGTGGGATCGAACGTTGCAGTTTTTCGACAACTATCGCGGCCAATATTCCGTAAGAACCTTTTTTTTTGTTCTCTTCAGCTTAACGCTAAACGATATTGCATTTTCAGAAATTTCCAGAAAGGTCTAAGTTTATAAATTATTAAATTGTTTTCCAATCGAGTTGATATCTTCTGTATTTTTTCTCTTAACAATAAACGAAATAAATTAGCTAAACATGTTTTCTCAATTCGTCTATAAACAATATCTTCTGTAACCTGGATTATAGATGTGCGACTTGAGTCAGCAACACACTGTCGCTCTCTGTGTCCACCCCTTCGTCAACATTCATCTGGTGGCCTGTGGCAACAGTCAATTGCTGCTGCTGACCAACTTTGCCACCGACTCTATATCTAAAGATAGGTGCGTACTCGTACATCAGTCGTTTTTTATTATTATTTATAAGTTGTTGACAAATGCATGCAAGAAAGCAACAAGAGGAAAGCTTGTAATTCCTGGCCTCGTTTACTAGAGCTAGTTGGTCAGGAGCTTTACTGAAAATTAAAGAGTTGAAAGTGCATATGATAGTTAATAGAAGTATCGCATTATAAATTTGGCTAATATTCGAATTTGATTATTTTTGAAATGCAGTAATACCGGATGGACCGCCTACGCCCTGCATTGTCCCACGCCAGAGGAATTTTACCACGATCTCGTAAGCTCTTAATTTTCTTAATTCCACGAGTACAAATTATTTTGGATCGGCCTGTGTGACATTATTGTTGTCTTGTCAGTTGCGTTACTCCAACGAAGGGAATGGCGAGGATCCCGGCGGCATCGACACGCGTTTCCTGTACGAGGCTCACACGGCACTGGCTGCAGAAGTGCTGATCCATCGTCCGCCGCCTTGCTCTCGTCTCGCCACCTGCTTCCAGGACGCCTGCTGTCGTCTTGCCAAGCACCATTTGACGTACGTTAAGGCAGTACCCTTAAAATAATTGATTTGTATATTTCTTGCGCGATTGGGATTTTTTACGTTCTGTTTAAATTGGTTATTTTGTAGATCTGGTAGAGGAGATTTGTCCGACGCGGGATTTTTTTATTGCTTGTCGGGACACGATGCCCAGTCGATCGCATCCATGGTTTTGTCGGCCAAATCTGAGGTTTGTATTTATTATTGCATCGTATTTGGTAGTATTAGTGCGTGTGTTTCTTTAAAGTGTTGTTGTTATATTGTTATTTAAAATGTTGCAGGTGTACTCTGCTGATGAGTTTCGGAAACGGATCGAAAGTCTTCTTTCCCAGCTGTTTATTTACGATTGCCCCGGGAAGCTGGAAGCTCTTTCGGAGGTAATATTTAAAAAGTCATCGATTGACGGTCTTTTTACGTTTATTGCACATTCCATGGTCAACTCAAAGTCCGGATTCTTCAATTTGTGGTGAATTTCTTTAGGAAACTGCAATCGAGGTGTTGAATGTTTTGGCAGACACCGCAGACTTTACTCAGCTTTTCTTGAAGGGATCTCTAAGCGGCTACAATCTAGGTAAATGCTAACAATTTATTTCAATTAAATTAAATTGTACGTGCGAGAACTCCTGTGGATATTCTAATTTACCATTTTTCTGTTTTTTTTAGCGAAAGCACTTAACCAAGTTGAACTTAAATTGAGTATACCCGAAAGGTATTACATTTCTTCGTTGACTTACAATTTTCTTCATTAGATAAATCGGGTTCGTAGCTGAACGCAATTTTAATTTTTTTAATGGTTTTTTTTTCTATGTGGCAGTCCCAATGCAGTGGATGTAGTGGCAGCTTGTATTCTGTGCTCCCAAATGGGTCTGGTGGACAAATTCCAGACGCATCTGTTATCAATTTCCACGGTTTGTACATTTGTGTTTTCTATATGCTTCGATGTTGGTTGGTGTGTCGTTATTATGGAATAAATTCACGGTTCATTTTTGCCATTTCCAACAGGAATCACTATTGGATGTTGCCGTTGCCCACCCGTCCGTGTGGCTTCTCCAATCCGAACCAGATTTGCAATTTTCTCTGGTTTTTCAGGTATCTTTCCTTTCACAGAAACTATTACGTATTATTTTGCGCATTTACGTATTTCGAACGTGCATTCAAATATGTTTCCACCTTTAGGCTTTACAGAAGGCGGACACCATCCTGTTTGTCAAAGTTTTGCTGCAGTTTTTGCGAGCCAAGCTTGTTCCTTCCAATCTGGTGCCTCTGCTGTGTAGGGTGAGTTTATGGCCGTCCCCCACTTAAATATTAGTTACCTATCGCTCGTATCCGATATATTATTTTAAAAAATATATATTTATTTCCTAGACCGATTGGGAAGAGCTCGGTATGTTGCCAAGAACCGATAGGATACTCGCGCTATTCTTGGAGGAATATTTAACTGGTATGGGTGAGACTATTATAATTTTGAATTTTTAAAACGACTTTTGACTGGGCTCATGACACGTCAACGTTTTCTTCGAACAACAGATGACAGTGTGTTGGATCGCGAATGTTGCGAGGCTGTGGTCACTCTGTCGAGTATTTATCTGAAATTTCTGGCTAACCTCGATCCCAAGAGCAGTCTGGAGCCAAGGGTAAGCAAATCATATCATACGGTTTTGATTTCGCGCTTTTTCGCACTTTTGATACTCTTTTGATTCAGACAGTTTTTCGACTTTTTAATCGGTCCAAACCATCGTTTCTATAGGAAAAGTGTTGGAGTCTGTTTGGTTGCCGGTCACAATGGTTGAACAGTCTTGCGCCGTTCCTAGGTAAATTGTCCAACATAAACAGGAATATTTCTGTATGAATCGCGAACATTATTTAATCGGAAAGTCTTTTTTGCTGTTTTTGTGCTCAGGGCATTCTTTGATTGATGCGTGCGTGAAGACAAAAAGCCAGGTTGAACAGAAATCTACGCAGGAGGCGCACTGTTGGTGCATTTCGTGCAACGATTGTTTGTTCCGCTTTCAGGCAAGTGAATGAAATCGCCAACGCTTATTGTATAGATAATTCGATTTTTTAAATGGTGTTGACTGCTGAACAATTTACGACACTTGTCCGTTGGTAATCTTTTACTTTTCTATGGTGTAGTCGCTTTTATGCTCCCCCCACGCGATTCGACAAGTCAAGACGGCCGTGGGTCTGTCCATCTCGGCGGCCGCCACCCTGCGAGGCGCCTTGAGCTTGCAGGTGCTCTGCGCGCCGAGCCCGGTGGACGGTGTCAGAATACTCATTGAGAACCGCCACACTTCGGTGGTCATGGAATACTGCAGGGAACAGATTGGCTCCAACTCTAGTCAGGTACACCATCATTTTGTCATTCGTTTTTTTCATTTGAAACTTTTTAAAGATTTTTATCAAAGTGGAGTTGAGTATTGTCTGCAAACCGTTTGTGCGCCAAATATAATTTGCCGCATCTTTGGTTTTTATTTGTCTTCTAGTGGCGACAGATTCTAGTTTTGTTGATGGATAAAGGGGAGTCTGAAAATATCGATGACGAGATTAGAGAATCACTATCCGATCTCGTGGATGGTAATATTATTTTATTTTTCATTTTATTTGTTGGCTACACAGCGATGAATTCATGAAGAGTTCCGTTCTTGCCTAAAGAACTATTCTTACTAGAAATGCCTACATGCCACCTCGGTCCCCTGTGGCTCAGTGGGTATGGTCACATTCTACTGAGCAGGTGGTCCCGGGTTCGATTCCCGACGCAGGCTTTCGTTTATTAGACGAGCCTGCGGTACTGGCGTCACCCCTGAGCTTCCATTAGGGAGTCCAGAGCTTAGGGGTGGATCCTGCAGCCTG
>JAUJYS010005780.1:0-10806 GCA_033995665.1 Melogona broelemanni | reverse complement strand
GTAATTAGTTAATGAATGTTTTTACAAAGTTTCAAAGCATTCTGTAAACATTTGCTCAATTTGTAGCTAAAACCATTGTGGGTGCCTTTTTTTTTGCCCACCCTGTATATTTTATAGACATAAGGGTGCAGTAATCCTGTAGTGCACTAGGCACTACGGTGATTTAAAAACCAAAAAATCAAAAAAATTCAAGGAACGCTCGTACCACGGGGCGCAAGTGTTAAACGATTTGTGGGGGAATCCTTATTATTGAATTGGCATTCAAACCCATTTACGGTATTTTATTATTTTTAAATATAGTGGTATTAGGTTATCAAAATAAAATGGCCACAACTTCTAACCCTGGACAATGCTCACGAATAGCTAGCTGTTGGTAAAATTGAAAGTTTGGAAATATCACATTACAATCGTGAATTCCGATGATAATAACGCCTATCTACACACGATAACAAATCGATAACCCAGACAATCGTCTTCAACATTTATAAATATCTCGGTGGTTCCGTACCACGTGGTCCTTTCCAAAGCATTTCTAAGCGTTTCAATTATCCGCTTTCAATATTCGCGGTGAGAGCTCACGTGACAAAAATCATCGTTCCCCATTTTTACAAGTCGGGGATCTATGATTAATGAATCATAGATCCGCGACTAGTACTTTCGCCAAAGCGGAAATACTCGAGCGCCATTCGCTTTGCAAGACAAGTGGAACTAATTCGAGAACCATTTGATTGGATTTTGTGTTCCGTGTGTATGCGCGTGCGCTCATCGTGTGACCACGGCACCAAAAACCACTTGATAGAAGAACAAACAACGCGATCGGTAATTCGCGTTTGCAAAACCTGTTCTGCACATTTTTCTCCTTGAGTGGTGGCATTATATCGTCGAGATTAATGCGCCTCAATTTTATGGTCGTGATCTGAGCGAGTAAAATCTTGCTGTGCTGGGTTAATGTCTTCCTGTTCTCTTGTCTAACGTTAGATAAATATATAAACTGCTATTGTACCATACATGTATTAGTTCTACTTTCTATACAGGTAACCAGGTCATAGGCTCTGCGTTTCTTCGCTAGGTTCCAATTACCAAAAAATGCTACTAAAATGCGTTATTTCCCCACTAACACGACTTTTAAACTGCAATGTAATAAATGCAAATAGCATTTTTAATTTTTACGTAGTTGAGGCTGCAATTATCTACCGCTACCCAACGCTAAGTGGCAATTTTTACGTTATTTTAATTTCAATTTTATTAAAAACGCAAACAAATTTTATGTTTTCGTGAGTTTCAGCCAATGCTGAGCCAATGATCAAAATTTTCAAACTTGTATTATTCCACTATAAAATGCATTAATACTTTTTTTTTTTTTAATAATAATAATAATTCGTAAATACTTCACCGAGTACAAGTAATGAATTGCAAACTAATTTGACAAGTAATAAATTGCCAAGTAATTTGACTGTCACAAGCGACAGCCACACTTAGGCAAATTGAATGCACGACAAGCAAATGGAACCCCAAATGTCACTCAAATGTATGGCACCAAAGCTTTTTGCAAGAGGCCGAAATAAGACCTTCAAGATCAAGACAAATAATTGGTAATTAATTAATATTTTTTAGTTCGTTTTCTGAAGAGTACTACAGTGTTGCAGTTATTATTTTGCTGTTCATTGCTGCTTACCCGAATAACACAAGTGCCCCGTTCTTGTTCGACAATCAGACGCGAGCCCTCAATTCAATTGTAAGCAAAAAGTAAATCGAAATTGTTGTTTTCGCTCCAACGGTATCGTTAAGTTTAATGGCTCGTTCTCTAGGCAGATAAAAAGAACACTTAGAATGTCACCTATTTTTAGAATTGATAAAAAATAGCCGAGATTTCTTCGCTCGCGTTTAGATATCGTGCGAAAGTTGCATTCGCGACATTGCATAAAAAGAAAAAAAATGAAAAAAAGCATGAAAAAAAAAAGAAACGTTCCCGATTTAAAGACAATTATCAGGCCCCTTGGTTTAATGGTGTCATTCTGCCGCAGGATTATCCTTATGTACTTATTCCTTGCCAAGGATTTTATCGATTTAGGGGTGGGGTCTAGCGAGGATCTACTTTACTCGCAAGCCTACGAAATTGTCTAGATTTTTTTTATTCTTCAGATACAGAAACCATCTGTTCCTACCGCCAATCTTTCAGACTTAAACGCGATTACACTGAGCCACGGATACAAGAAAAGAGACGGTAGAGGGGGTTAAAAAATGCTGACATTAATGACGATAAACATACCTAAGTCTTCAATAAAAAGTCCTTATCTTTTTTTTTTTCGCTGCTAGACTCTGAGGATACTGCGAACTCGGCGCTCGACGAGAGTATACGTACGTGCACGTGAAAGTCTTCGCCTCCTACGGAGCATATCGCATATTTAAGCGCGCAGGTACGAGAGAGTATAAATGTAGCCGTACGAGTTGAGCGCATCGTCGCTTCACTTTTATTAAGATCATTTACTGTGTCAGCTTCCACTGCCAGAACCACCGCCGCGGGCTATTTATATGCGCGATACGAGCGCATGCCAGGCTTAGGCTTAGACTAAAGAGATGCAAGACTAGATAACTGATTGGTCCGCCTATTGACATCCACAAACTACGGGCGTTCGAAGATGGTTCAGCAAAGAAATGTAATCTGATTTATTTTTATCTTATATACGAAATCATATCATTTATATGTATTATTTATACGTACTTTGTGTATGCCTAGCGTATACTAGCTGTAGTTAACAGTAATAAATCATATTCAAATTAATTTGCACATTCTAGAATATAGCATAATAGTGAGCATATACTGATAACTGATCCACTATTGCTGCTTAGAAAACAATTTTAAATATACATGATGCTTTTCATACACTGGTGAATTTTTCTTTGGGTTTTACTCTTAGTTGCAAAGCTGCCTTATTTGCCCTAATTGCCAAGTTGCCAAGCAACTTCACTCAAATTTAAGATATGAATCTTTGGGTGAAGTTGTTTCTCAACTTTAAGGTGTATGAAAAACCTATATATTTTTTTAAAATAAAGGTACAATGCAGCCGTGTATTATTTTCAATTTACGCAAGACTATGAAAAGGTACCGTTTCTTTTATCTTCCAAACGTAACTCGGGCAACAAAAAATTAATACAAATAAAAGAAAAAAAAAATCAATTTTCTTTACGTTATCAAAAGGATCGGTTGCGCGATAAAAATAATGGAAATCAAAGTTTTGAAAGTTGCAAGTAGCATCCTCAATTTATTTGGGTATTCTACGCTTCTAAAGATGTCCGAATAAAATAACTAAGGAGTCCCGATGATGTATGGACTTCTTCTCCGTTCGCCCCTCTAAGCATGTCTGCGAAGGCCCACTTTAATGGCAAGAATTGATGGCGAAGATGCGTCCGTAGACATATATTGAGGTACGGAGGAGCGCAGCGTTTGATGAATGCGTTCAGGCAAACGGGTAGCCTAATCTATTCCGCGCGCCCGTTTCTAGACAAGGATAAAATGAAATAGTCTCTGGAATTTTTGTACTTCCCACCCAACACACATACTGTACAGTGGAAACACTATTACCTTATGTCGTTAAATCCAGATGGTTGGTACGCTGGCCATGCTCTGCATGCACGACGAATGAAGTGTTTTTAAAGTTGTCGTAACATTTGGCCGTTATTGGCTATTGGAACAATGACGACCAATGTGCGTATATTTTGCCACCTAACGGCATGACGATGAAACATTTTTAGCCGTGACATATGTTTATAGCATTACTTGCAAGATGTCGCTCGAACATAAAACGACAGGGTCAGCTGATAATTATTCAACATGTATTATTATCATGCCTCACTTTTTATTTTTGCATTATTTCCTACCCCTGTTCTGAAAATCACTTCAGGGGATCATTTACCCATCCAATTGCTATTGAATATGAATATGAATATTTTAATATTTGAGGGGCACATTTTCACCCAAAACTTTGGGATCAGTAGACTACAGCTCGTAACGGGAATTGAACTCGAGACCTCCGTTTTTAAATATAATTGGTGCAGGTCTGCCGTGAACGATAATTTAATATGGATTTTAAGTATTGCTTATCGATCGGCTGAGTTGATCGTAACGGAAAAAAACAGTAGTCACGAAAAACGGCAACCATCATCAGCCATGTGCTAACGTAGCGATTTGAAGAAGCGTACGGCATAGACCTGCACATGTACACATTTGTATAGGTGCCTGCCTTGCACGTCTACAGTGTAGCGCGCTCATCTCTCTGACATGGAGGATGAAACGTGTGTCTACCGAATGCAGCTCAGACATGCGCGTAGAGGAGAAATAAGGAAACGGCATAAATTCGATTAATCAACACGGTTAGTTGCGTGTAAAATTGCGTGCTCGTATATTGGCGAGGACAAGCCTGCCCCTTTGGAACATTACGGCGCCGCCTCCTGATCCCAAAGGCAGATAAGCCCCTTTTTGCCAATGAAGATTCTTTATGGCCTAGCCGGCGCTCGCTTCTTTGCATATCCTCCTGAGTCCCACTCCTACATCACCCCACCCTCTAAGGATATCTTAGAAAATATTCCATAATTCCACAAGAAAGTGATCTCAAACAAATGAGTAATTAAAAATCGATGTAAAAAAATCGATTTTCAGATTCAACCATTTATTTAAGCATCAACATAAGCAAGAAATAATAAAATATATAATAATAAACATAAGCAATCATGCAATGCATGTAAGTATTGCCTGTTTGCCTTCGCACTGCTTGAAAAGCTAGACTTTTCATATCAGTATTTTCTGCAAGTCAAGTTAATTTAAAAAAATAGATATCTTTTATTTCAAGTGTCAAGTGCCAAGAAAATAGTGCATGTGCTTTCGACAGGAAAATAATTGAAATATTAAAACAAAAATGTTACTTTTAAAATGTTTCCCAAATATGTGTTTTTATCCTGATACCTGTACTTGCGTAGCATTCAACTCCTAATTATTATTATGGCTGGGGAATTAATGAATTGTAAATATTTTTTGTTGTATTGTAAACAGAAAATGGCAGATTTAAGCTTCTGCTTATCAAATCAAGTGCCTTTTTAGTTAGATAGCCATACCAGCTCATTTTTTTTAGAACGTAAGGTGGCTTTTAATTAAATAGCTCGATCAAGGGTCTGAGTATCACGCTTAGATGCACAATGTACGAAAGAAAATTGCAAGATTTTGAAACCGCCTAAGGGCCGGCGGATTTTCGTTTCTACGTGTATGCAAATGAAATGAGTCTTCAGACGAAAGCACGCATGCAATTATTGTCAATATTTATATAATTTTACTTTTGCTTCCTTTCTATTGGATAAGTGGCGGCGCACAGCTGTTGACTTCATATCAGTGACATTCGGTGACATACACTTAATTCAGTAAGCCTACTCGCAGTTTGTTGCACATATTCCACGAATTTATTTTTTCCGATAAATTATTTTATTAAATTTCACGCAGTTAGCCAATACAAGAACTCTATTTATGCACATACTGTACATGTAAATCTACCATCGCATTCATGATTGAGTTTCTAACAAGATTATATTTTTTTCAATGCTATAGACAAATATTTTCTTCACTACTAAATCGTGCAATTTATTATTGATATGGCTGGCAGTAAAAGGCCATCAACAGCATCAACAGTAAAAGGTTAACACACTGAACCCTAATAACTCAAAATAACGACACAACCAACAAATAACATTGTAATTGTTAATTACTATAAATTTACGCCAAAATTTATTTCACTTAATAAAACAATTAATTATTTTTTTTTACAGTAAATACTAAAAGATATAATATCGCCACATATATATCCTTCGACGAAAAAACAAACAAACTGCTATTCCAAATAATTGTTTTTATTAAAAAAATATTGGATCTCGGTAAATTGGAAATATTAAAATAAAGGTCCGATAAATTAAATATAAACAGTCTGCAACGGAAAAATACATCGTATCTTTAAAATTAAGCGCATCGAGAAAAAATAGTTAGCAGCTTAAAATACCTAATTTAATATATTCTCGTCTCTGCTTGTAACAAGAATATTGCTATATATACGTAGAGTACATTTAGAAAGCGATAATGGTCCACGCTCGCCACGGGTTGGTAAACTCCGACAGCCATGAAACAACATCGTTAGTTTCTAGTACCTCTACCAACTTCAAATTTGAAACTGAAAGGTGATTGACATTCTGGTTTTACCGCTTCTCGTGTTGCCATCCTCGCTTTTTCCTTTTTTCGAGTTTGATGAAAATGTATATGGGCTTACGTTACAAACGATTAGAGCGCCATCTGTCAGCCAAATTTTTAAAATATAAGATTGGATTCATTTTTGACGGTTGAAGTTTTACTGATTTGTGCTGAAGGTCACACATCAATACGTCACGTATTCAGAATTTAATTTTGCTTTTGTAGCCATTGTTTCCATAACGACAGGAAAATATTTAAAATCTTGAAACAAAAACTATAATTAAAAAAAAGAGGATGACAAGAATGTCAATCCTCTGTACCTGACGGATTAAAAGTGTCTCACTATCGGACTTTAAATCACTGATTTTTTATTTACGTTTAACCAGTTTTTCTGAATTATAATTTTTAAACTTTCTGTAAGATTTTGTTTTTGTTTTGGTACATTTTAAATTCAATCAAACCATAGATAGCAAGAATGCACTCATATAAAGATGGCGTTACCAACAACAGCCCTTTACAATACCAGTACAAGTATCATCATCTATACTGACAAATACGAAAGATTTCATCGCTGGGGATTAGGGTGAAATGACGCTATACCGCTATTTTTTACACTGGTTACTGGGTAGTTAGCCTTTTAATCACGGACACCGACGCCATCCAAGGATTAGGCATATTTCCCATAGGAACACGCACATTTGTGTGTGCATTATACCGGTACGAGTTTCGTTCCAACAAGCCAATAGATGGTCTACTGCTATTGGTCCGCCAGTATATCTGTGAACTCGGGCAACTTGGTGATGGTGGTGATGTTGGTGGTGGTTGGTGCCAACGATTTGATAATGGAAAACTAGCTGACACAAAACCGTTCGCTTGGTAAACACCAGTTAGAAAGAGTAATGACAAGGTAAACATTCTCGGGGCGTGCAGGTGAGCCACGCGCAAAGTTTGCTCCCCAAAGCCAATCGATGCGCTGGGTTACGGGCCCTGTACAGGGTGCGTTTTAAAATCATCTTAATGCAGTTGGCACATGTAAATTACCCGTAGTGCGAATATACGCTTAACTGTTTCAAATCGTGTCTCTGCTTTAATGATTTCGTCCACTTTTACACAAATAACTCATTTTCAATGTACAATGTACATAATAATTTAATCTGTCTAGCATTATTAATAAATTTGTATATTGACTAATCTACTCACATAAATATGCGTTTTTTACGCGTCCAATTCCCATAAAAATGAATTCGCTTTACCGAAAACGATTTCAAGGACCAATTAGTCAATATGGTGCATTTAATGTTTTTTTTTATTTTTTAAATCACCGTAGTGCTAATCACTACAGGATTACTGCATCCTCGTGTAACTATGGATATATGTGAGGGACATGGAAAGGAAGGGAAGGGGAATGGTAGCTGGTATAGCCAGGCTGCAGGATCGACCCCTAAGCTCTGGACTCCCTAATGGAAGCTCAGGTGTGACACCAGTACCGCGACTCGTCGAATAAATCGGGAATCGATCCCAGATCCTCTGGTTGGCGAGCGAGCACGCTACCTCTCGGCCACAGCGGATGCACATGTTAATTTCGTGAATTCGTAATTATTCTACTACCGATATTGAGATTCAATCTATTCAATCTATTTTCCGTTTTATGACAATATTTTTTATTCGATTTTAAAATATAATTGCACGAACCGTATATCAAACATTTTAGTTGTAACTTTGGTTAAACTTTCAACGGGCATTCTCCAAATACAGAAACATTTATAATATCAATATATTGCTGCTAGTGTTTTCTCAGATAAAAACTAACTAACTAACTTACGCTGCAGTCCTGAACGCCAACTTGAAATATTTTGATTTACATTTGTGGCGGCCATTTTTGAATTGATCAGTTCAGATTATGTAAATAATAAGTCCTGTCTATTGCCCATGGTACAAAAGTTAATAGCTGTACGATGTACAGTTTGCTGAATCAGCTAAATACATAAGCTTGTAATTGCATCATTTTGTTGGGCAGACATTATAATTTGAAAGTCACGGCAAGTCTATTATTGCTGGTAGCCCTGAGTAAAATGGTAGAAGAAAAAATTGACATCAAATTTAAACTTTCTAAAGCGAGTCTATTCATTGGCTAACGTCTTTCACAATAGCGTCGGTAACAATCGCGAACAAAAGCTCTCCGACTGGATCTCATCTAATATGCAATTATGGCGGAGACGTTTCGCGAGGAGAAAAAATTCGGAAATCGTTTTCTCTCTCCCTCCTCCACGTACAAGTTCGAGCGCATGGCAGACACTAAAGTATTCAAAATTATTTTGATAAAGTCTACTTGTTTTTGATACGGCTTGAGCTGCTCGCCTAATTCCAATGAAATCCACCCCAAGCTCAGACGCTTCGCATCCGATCGTCTTCGCTGCTCGTATTGAAACTCATCCAAAATTTAAATTCCGCACCCGTCTCTCTTTCTATACGTATAGACTCAAAATTCGTACCGTACACAGAGAAATACTAGCGGTATCCTCTTGAGATCATATACGGCTTTAAATAATTAATTTTCATATAAAAGATTGAGAACAAAGATTGGTTTTTTTTTCTTTATTTATTATGTTCTAAATGTTGGGTATTGACATAGTTTAAGGTTTGTTACTTTATAATTTTGTGTTGTGTCGCAAATATTAATTAGTTATACTTTATTTGTGGAGTCTAGCCAACTCATCGTCGTTTGTTGCTCGGTGCGCCACGAACCGATTAAGTCTTTAAATGGTCTTTGTAACAAATTTAAATGTGAACCAAATATTCGCATTCCTTTCTTCACAGTATCTCTCGATGGCGCTTGGTTTAACTGAACCATTGATTTCAGAATTTTTCATCAGCAGTTTACGATACACAAGCTATAATACCAATCCGCCATTTATTCCAAGAACTGAACTTGAAATGAAATACCGCCAGATGATACATCCAGCAATATTGAAAACCAGAGTTAGATACCAAAATGTTTTGGACATTAATCAGCAAAAATTATCTCGATATAAGTGACGTCAAATTTAAAAATCAATCAGAATTTTTTTATTTCATGAAATTCAACAAAATAAATTTATGTTATTGATCAAATTTCGCCGGCATTTACTATCAATGTCATGAATGTCTAAAGCGGCTCGATTAATTCAAAAAAGCGCTGGCAGATCTCAGGTTGAAACTGTAACCGATTCGCCCCGCAATGCCACTGCGCATGCGCCGTTGGAGCCAACCAACCCTCATACTGATTTTATTTTTCTTCAGCACGTAAGACGAGCCTCGGCATTAGAGATTCAACTAGATGCGGGCGCGCGCAAAAGAGGTCCTCATCCTGACTTAACATATAAAGGCAAAATTTGTATAATGATTTTAGATTTCTGAAATATTTATGAGATGAGTTTGTAAAAGAAACCGGTATTTTTACGGCTGATCAACAAAGACCTAAAGAAAGGAATTTTTGTCGGACTGCGCCGCAGGGTTATACTGATGAGCAAAACGATGCTCCGAGATATCAGCACTTGATTGCGGTTAATCACACTTGTTTCGATAGCCCGATTTTATTTTACATTGAAAGGGAAATGCATATCCTATGAAATTATTTGGCCTATTTAACGTTCGATCAATTAGTACAACAATCTATTGAACCATAATTCAGGCCTTACTATAAGTTCTGCCATAAGCTTACACAGATATGACAGCATCCAATCGAAAATATTAATTTGGTAATATTAATAATTGCTGCACTTGTTAAAAGTGGATTTGTGATTTTAGTTGTAGCGTTAGCATTTCCGCATCAGATCCCCCCTCTCAGAGAACTGTCTGAATATTTTGCCTAGGCTATTTCCAGGATTCATGTTTAGGTAGGAATTATCTAACGTGCACCCATCGTACAGGCAATGATGCCACGGTTTAAATTTTATATTCAAGGAATCGCAATCGTGTGAACTTTTCTGTCTGGTGAAATTTTGGATGTCACAGTGAATTGAACCAGCAATTAATTGATTAAATGAAAAATAATGATTAAATGAAAAATAATGATTAAATGAAAAATAATGATTAAATGAAAAATAATAATTAAATGAAAAATAATGATTAAATGAAAATAATGATTAAATGGAAAATAATGATTAAATGGAAAATAATGATTAAATGAAAAATAATGATTAAATAAAAAATAATGATTAAATGAAAAATAATGATTAAATGAAAAATAATGATTAAATAAAAAAATCAGTAACATAAAGTCCGATATTTAAGACACTTTTAATCTGTCATTTACAACAGACAGATTAAAATTTGAAATTAACCTTGTCATTTTATTCACCACCGAATAAAGCATGAATGCTCGGTTTTTGTTTCCTTTGTAACTGACAGATAAAAAGTTTCTAGCTATCAGATTTTTACTTCGTTTATCAATTGTTTGCCTCCAGATATTGTATGCGTGAGAAAAAAATAAAATAAAGGGGATTATTTGCTCTCCCCGTCATTAGAGGAGCGGTGGCGCGTTCCTGTAATCCCGCTGCTGGGAAGCGTACTAACCGATGGCTCATGAGCCTACGGTCCTGGGT
>JAUJYS010005779.1:0-10810 GCA_033995665.1 Melogona broelemanni | reverse complement strand
CTGCCCCTCACATATCTCCATAGAGATCCGAGGGTGCAGTAATCCTGTAGTGCACTAGGCACTACGGTGATTTAAAATAAAAAACTGTCTTGGTGCATACGCGATCAACTGACATGTCAAATGTCTCATTTTTGGAATTTGCATTTTCGCAGATTTGGCGATGACAATTTTTAAGGTCACTTACTTTGCCACCTTTGAGGTCCACCTGGGCTCCATATCCCAGCAAGAGTTCCACAACTTGAGGTTTACAGGCTTCCACCGCAATATGTAGTGCTGTGAATTCGTCCTATTAGATAAATTTGATGATCATTGATATTATTATTATTGATATAAAACGTACTACGCATAACAACAAACAAACATATAGCAAGTCATAAACTTTTTAACGCATCAAATTATGAAAAACGTAACTATTTATAAATTAATTTGATTTTGAAGTTGAATTATGCCCAAAGCACAGCTTTAAAATCGTTATAATCTTGGAAAAATGTTGATAATTTTAAAAAGATAACGATTACATAATTTTAAACAGTAATTATTTCGTAGCCACTGTAAAATAGTATAAATCTTATTTTATTTTATATTATTTTGTAATAACTGGATCTAAAATCATACGTTTGTCTTGGCGTCAACATCTTCACCCTTCTGTAAAAGGGCCTGTACCACACCCACGTGACCTTTCTGAGCTGCTGTGTGAATACATCGTGCACCGGCCTAAAAAAAGTACGACAAAGTAGAAAATATTAAGAAATTACATGTAGTTCGCATTCAGGATTCACTCTAGACTAATTATTTATCGTTTATTTCTATCTATTGTAAAGAAATTTACGAAATATTTCTATTACATTAATTTCTGAAATCCCCCAAGACCCAAATCCCAAGAAAATCCCGAAATTCCGTAATGCGCAACGCTGCTACGACAGTTTTACTGAGTGAATCAGGTCAAATAAAAATAATTCGCCGGTCAGCCTGAACAAATGCTTTACCGCATAGCACTTGTGTCGTACAATTTGCCTCTTTCAGGGCGGAGCTTCTCCCACGTGTCAATGGCTGTACAGTAAAGCACAAAAATCGCTTATTGCAATCTAAGTTTCACTTGAATGAATTCATGTGTCGGCCAGCTGTTGCCACCTCGTTATTGTGCATTGTGCAATTAGTAGCGCACATGTTAATGGCAGTACAGGATGGCACAAAAATCGCTTGTCGTTATCTAAGTTTCATGTAAAAGAATTCATGTACAGCGGTTGTTACCTCATTATTGTGCATTACCGTACCTTGTTGGGCATTCGCAGTGGAACTCCCTTCTTGAGGAAGGCCAAAGCTGTCTCTGGATGACCGCATAAGGAAGCGATGTGAAGTAGGGTGCTGCCATCCTGCGGGAAGAATAAAAAACGTCATGTACTAATTCTAAGCATTGGTTTAAATGCAAAACTTGCACACAACGACATTTGTAATCAATTTCTTGAAAAAGTCAGATACAGAAACTTAATTTTATGTCTTAGCTATTTCTATGCTAGCATTATACATTATTTATTTAGCATGAATAAAATTTTAAAACAATCATTGAACCAAAGGTTTCAATTTTAATTGTTATTTGTCGTCATTATTCATCGTAATTTTGCCTAGCTTATGGTGCATACCTAAGTGGGGATCTTTAAAGTGTATCTGACATCGTACAGGCATTGCAATACTTCTACTTTCAAAGGAATGTCCTAGGGTCTCGGTCGGGAATTAAAAACTTTATCATCTCGGTTATACGAAGTATCCTTTCACCCTTTACACCAGGAAATTTGTGAGATTATTTCGAGGGGTGTTCTAGAGTGTTCAGTGTACCTTAGTTCTTTCGTGGACCGAGGCCCTAAATTTCTCCGCCAGTAATTCCACAATCCCAGTTTCGCCTCGCTCAGTAGCGATGTGCAGTGGTGTCCGGTCCATCTTGTCCGCGATGTTAGGGTTAGCTTTGACCACGAACAGGCATTTGATCAGATTCTCGTCTCCGTTGATGGCCGCCAGGTGGAGGGCAGTACTTCCGTCGTTCTAATTGACGGAAACCGGAAATAGTAGTTTAATCATGATTCAAGTATAGTTCGATAACAGTTTTAATTATTACATGAATTAATTTTTATTTGATCATTATTTTAGTAGGTAAATCAACCATCATTATAAACAAGAATTGCATGAAAATATTACACGAATGACTGTTTAATTTAAAAATTGGGACGATAATATGTTTATTTGAACGTAGACAATTTAAACCAAAAGATAAAAGGGTCCGTGACCAAGGATAAAACGGCAACAATTGTAAACAGACATAATATTTTATTATGTCGAGACATAAGACAGAGTTCAAACTCGGTTTGCAGTTCAAGCATTGTCTACAGAGTTTTTCGTCATTATGCAGCACTGATCCCTTTGTGAAACGACAAGAGGAACGCAAAAACCGTCGCCATCTTTGCTGCATCTTCACCACGTGGTTACAACACATCACTGTACAGCATACTAGATCCACTTCCAGTACTGTATATTAAGCTTGTTAACCCTTCTCATTTTGTTCATGTTTCGACATAATAAAAAAATTAAGTCAGTTTACAATTGTTGCCGTTTTATCCTTGGCCACGGAATCTTTCATCTTTAGGTTTAAAACATACGGCTCCTACGAACTCTATTTCATTGTAGAAAATTTAAAGACGCAAACGACCACAACCATCGCCTTACGTGTCGCAAACATCAATTAATTCTTCGTTATTTTGTAAGGTCTAGTCATCCTATCGTCGTTTATCTTAGGATGTGTGATTATATAATTGGACAAATATATATTTACAATTTTCGATTGTTGAGGGACATGCCTGCAATCGTTTATGTCCAAGTATTTATTTATGTTTTATATTTATTTCGTTTAGCAAATTCTGCATCAATTCGAGAAATATTGCTATTTGTTATTATTTATTTTATTCAATATTTTCTTTTCTTAATTTAAAGAACATTTAACAGAATATTAATATGCATTTCGTTGAAAATTTCAGGTGTTTATTCTTACGTTTTGTGCGTCCACGTTGGCCCCATAGTCTACAAACATCTTGACCAAGTCGATATCGTGTCTTTTGGTGGCCAAATGCAGGGCAGTGTCACCGCTCACCTACAACAACCAATAAGGTAAGAAAAATTACTCAATAAAGCCAGTATTTCACTACGCTACTAGTCGCTGCGACTGCACACGCAGCTTGCAAACACAGCATCAGTACAGCGAACCGAGCGTCGGTTCATTGAGCCGTTTTTGTTTTCGTCAGTAGTCGTTGGCTCCTGGCGAGTAGAATTGAACATGTTCAATTCTACTCGCGCGACGAGCGATGACGTTGCGGTGAGTCACCCTGTTCGATTTCGCAGCGACTAGTAGCGTTTATTGAAATACAAGCTTAAGACATTTTTATCCATTCTAAATAGTATTATCAAATACAATGAAATCTGCGCACTCATATATTGCATTTGTGGCAAAATTGTGTATGCTCTACCACAAGAGCATGTGAAATACGAAATCATATTTTTTTTTTCTGATTTAATTGGCTGAAGTAATTTTTATTTAAAAAAAAAATCTGTTAACGGCTAATTGGCATTGCGATCATGTTCATGGTCAAGCCAAAAATAGTAAAAAAATAATCTACCCAAAAACCGAACCCAGGATCAATGAAAAACGTAGAAGGGAAAGATTTGTTCTCCTTTGAAAATTGGGTGCCCTTGAAAAACATCCAGAAAATAATTTAGTGCCTATACCGTATGCCTATATTTTTTAATTTTTTTTTTAAATATTCATTATTATTTTTTTTTAAATCACCGTGGTGCCTAGTGCACTACAGGATTACTACCCCTCATGTCGCTATGGCGATATGTGAGGGGAAGGGAAGGGGAATGGCAAGCTGCCGGGAATCCAGCCCTAAGCTCTTGACTCCCTAATGAAAGTTCAGGGGTGACGCCAGTACAGGAGGCTCGTCGAATAAACGAGAGCCTCAGCCGGGAATCGAACCCGTGACCGTCCGCACCGCAGTCGGGAAGCATTATCGACTAGACCGCACGAGATCAAAGTAATTTATTAGCCGTATTAATCCAATTTTTTCTCCGGGGGAAAAAAAAAATAATAACGAGCCAATAACGTTTTCCACGAACTTGAGACACGTAATTAATAACGCGTACGATTATTAACGAGAACAAAAGTAGCGCCGCGCGTGACGAATTGGTTACCCCTTAAACAACCCGACCGGGTGGGGTAGTAGTAGCTAAGCGGAGGGTCATTAAAAACTTTTAGTGTTCACGCAATGACTACACGAACGACCGTTAACGTTTTGTTTACCTTTGTGGTCGGCGTTTGGGAGACCTGCAGTAAAATATTGGACGCGTGAATATTAATAATCGCCCAGGGGGTAATTTCGGGAGTATTTCGTGCCTACCCCTCTTCCATCACCTAACCTCCCCTTTGTGCTACTAGGTCTCCAGGTTGTAGTCAGTATGAATCTGATAGAAGAACACGGATTTGTTTTTGGCGCATTCTAAATTGGATCAGCTGCGTGTTTGTTACATGTCAAACGACTTGGTCTCAGGTCGAGTTTAGTTAGGGGTGTCCATTCTTAACTTTCGATAGCCATCATTCCCAGTAGTCGAGTTATGAGAGAATAGGTCCATCAGATAGCTTGACAGCTGAAAAATGTTAATTTTTGCTCTTTATCACATTAGTGAATTACACTACAGGAGATTGTGTACCCCTCGTATCGCTATGGCAATATAGGAGAGGCACATTTTTACCAGTAGCAGTTGAGCTGGTGAAAATGTGCCTCTCACACTATACACATAATCAATCTCCGGTAGTGCTATTACATTTTACTGGTTAAAAATAAAATTCCTTTGCCAAAATGTACGTACCGATGGCTCAGTAGGTATGGCAACACCCTACGAAGCGGACGGTCCCGGGTTCGATTCCTGGCGCAGGCTTTTGTTTATTCGTTTGCCTGGGGTACTGGCGTCACGCCTGAGCTTTCATTAGGGATGATGTCCATAGCTTAGGGGTGGGTCCTGCAGTCTGGCTATTCCGGCTGCCATTCCCCATCCCTTCCCTTCCCTGTCCCTCGCATATCTCCATAGAGACACGAGGGTGCAGTAATCCTGTTGTGCACTAGGCACTACGGTGGTTTAAAAAAAAAAAAAAAAACGTCTTATCTTATCAATGAGGAATGACGTTTACTTTTATTTACTTGTCGAAAATAAACACCCCCTGCAATTGGGGAAGTGGTGGATGGTAATGGTAGGAACATTTGAGAGTGTGGGGGCGTGAGCTAGGGGAGAAGGGGGTGTGTAGCCTATTAACCTACCGATCATTTTGGGACGGTGGTTCTAGCAGCATACGACAAGACCTAATTTAGTGGCATTTTTTAACGACAGTTATTAGTCCGTGTTTGGTCCGCGCTCATTTTTGGCACCAATTTCTCGGTCACGTGTTTGTTGGTGGGTGGTGTTGAGGGGGAGGGTAGTGATGCTGGCGACTTTTTTCCCCACGTGCATTGATTATTTCACGTGGTGGGAAAAACGAGTGAACGGTGTTGGTTTATGTAAAGCTTTAACCACGTGAAATTAATTCGAATTGCGATTTTTTCCCCACGTGCATATTGACGTCATCGTTGGAATTGCACGTGGTGGGCAAAAAATCCTAACCCCGCTGACTGGTGTTTTGAACACGTGACAATTTATTCGAATTGCGATTTTTTTCCTCACGTGCAAATTGACGTCATCGTAGTGGTTGTTGCACGTGATGAGAAAACGAGTGAACAAAGTTGTGTTGTGTTTTAAACACGTGACAATTCATTCGAAATGCGAGACAGTATGTATGATTCTTATAATTGTTTTCGTAGCTTCTGCAGCGCACCCAGTGTTGGGTTTCGGCATTATAAAGCGATTGATTTATTATCCAGGAATTACATTGGAGCATTTGCTCAGCGAATGTTTGCTTGGCGAGCAACTTTTACGAACTTTTCAACCGTAAAAAGTTCATAAAAGTTGCTCGACAAGCAAAGATTCGCCGAGCAAATCCTCGAATGTAAATGATCTCAAACGTTTGTTGTATACCGTTGAAGGAGTTGTGTTGGTCAGTTTTGTTGCTAAAATAAAGGGTAGCGGTAAAAGTGTGACAGGGAGCCAAGTCCAACAATGCGTGACCACTACACCAAGCAGTGTCCACCAAAAAATAATTTGCGTTTGCACTTAAACACAAAGTGAGTGGACCCCAGTAATTGGTTGGTGAATTGGACACTGTAGCCTACTTATTACTAAAAAAAAACACGTGACAAAAAAAAAAAAAAAAAAAAATACGTGAAAAAAACGTGCTCATTAAATCTCGAATGACGGTTTTGTTTTCTCCTTCCATCTAATGAGCACGTGAACAAACTTGTGCGCTAGAAACTCGTGGGTCAATTTCATGTCACGTGCGCTGTGGAGACAAAATCCCCTTAATGAGGTTCACGTGACGCGCTTTCGCGTGCTTCTCCCGCCAAAAAGACCTTTTGTTTAATCAGGTTAGAGGGGTATGCAGATGTAGTCAAAAGGCCGTGGGTAAAAAATGCAATCGTGAAAGGATGTCATCAAAATAAAAAAGTTGACGTTTCGATGCGGAGTGTTAAGGCTCGAAATTATTATCTCGTTTGTACCTTATTGTCACATGTGACCTTAACACAGTACGAAGTTATTGCGTTATATGTGTCAAGAAACTAGGGAAACAGAATCCGGAACAGCGCCGAAAAAATTAGACCAGCAGAGTCGAGCCGAAATGTAGTTTAAAATAATGATAAACTTTTATTTTAAGAAAATATATTAAGTTTGTGATCAGAAAAATGAAATAATGCGCTATGTAGTAGCAGCGACTAACGCAACGCTCATTTCTCACTTTTGGATGCTGTGCCGGAATATGTTCCCCAATTTATTTGTATTAAAATACATCATATTTCGTCGACGTCTTAGATGTCTTGTATTAATATTGTATTTTGCGGAACAAAATAATTCGATTAAATTAATTTTGATATTCGCATAGGGATAACCATTAGTGATTGCATTATCACTTAAAATAAAGTGGGGTTAATTAAAATAATTGTTCTGACCTTTTTGACCTTGACCTGTGCGTCGCCAGTTTGACTGAGCAGTTCCTTGCACATTCCAAGATTGCCAGCATCGATGGCCAAAAACAGGGGAATGTTACCATCCTGGATGAGAAGGGATAAGGAACATAAAATGTTTTATCTTGACTTAGTCACACACAAACATAAAACTTAATGATTAAATAAGATAAATTAAAGTCTTTAAATTTTACAAATACAATAAATGTATACGCTGTCAAATTAAGCTTCAAATTAGAATACAGTATTACATATTAATACAATCTGTCCGCTGTGGCCGAGAGGTAGCGTGCTCGCTCACCAACCAGCGGATCTGGGTTCAATTCCCAGGGCAGCCGATCGTTTGATTGGCTCGTGGTACTACGCGGGGGGAGGCAATGGCAAACCACCTCTGTATTCTGCCAAGAAAACTCAGGGGGCTTTTGCTCCCTGAAGTCGCCAGGTGTCGGGGGATCGAGGGTCGGGGTCCGGAGACGACACGAAGGACTTAACAAAAACAACATTACTAAAATATTTGTACGTTATTCAATTTAAATTTTTGATTCAGTCACTTCAAAAGTTTTGATATTCAACATGAATTTTATGTTATTTATTAATATTAAAATATTTGTTTATTTAGACAAAATCGGTTTGAAATGATTTCTTACCTTATCAGCCTGTACTCTCGATTCCTTGCTGGACATCCTTAAGAGGAACTGTAGCAAGGACACGGAAGACCCCGTTGTCCTGGAGCAAACCATGTGGATGGGTAGTTGATCTTTGGCCTGAAATCCAAAAGCAAACATGCATTTCATTTCCATTTATGCATCATTACTTAAAGCCATTTTAATTTTATTATTTAAAATTTTTTTTTTAATTTAATTTTATAATTTTTAATAAAGAAAAGCCAAGATTTTGCTCGATTGGCGCCATTTGCGCAAAACTTTTTTTTATTAAAAAAAAATAAAAAAATTGCGCAGAACTCACCCCGCCAACCACATTGGCGTCTGCCTTCCTAGCCTGAAACAGTTTCAACATTTCCTCCCTGGCGTGAAGGGCTGCCAGGTGCATTGTGGTCAAGTTATCCTGAAATGATCAAAAAAGTACAAAGTTAGATGTACCTTTTTTCTACAATAACTGTAATGAAGAATATTTTGCATTTTATTGTAGAGGCACAATCTCAGATGTACTCAAGGATCGAATAAAAATATTCTTACTGTACCCCTCGTGTCGAATAGGCAATTTTTTTTTTAATTACCGTTGTGCCTAGTGCACTACAGGATTACTACCCCTCATGTCGCTATGGCGATATGTGAGGGGCAGGGAAGGGAAGGGATGAGGAATGGCAGCTGGAATAGCCAGGCTAAAGGATCAATCTTTAAGCTCTGGACTCTAATGAAAGCTCAGGGTGACGCCAGTACCCCAGAGTAACGAATAAACGAAAGCCTGCGCCGGGAATCGAACCCGGGGCCGTCGGCTTCGTAGGATGTTGCCATCGGTACGCACTACACGTATAATATGACAATTAAATAGTATTACGACAAGATCACTTTTTTTCTCTATTTACTGATACGGTTAGAAATCACGTTTGAAAACCATTGGAGAGGGTCTAAAAATATCTTACATGGGTGCAAGGCCAAACCCAACAACAGTCCTACAATTGTCCTATTTCTTGCATGTATTAACCGTGACGTAAACAACTAAATAAACGAGGTTCGGGTCTCGCTCCATGCACCAACACACTTTCTTTACAAATGGACCGATCAGCACTACAAAAGCTTAGAGGTGCCAGAAACGTAAATGGAATTGCCAGTTCAACTGTTATTCTGCTAACACTCGCATGCATCTGATACATGCATAATATTCCCTGGTCGAAGCGCGTTTTGAAACAGCTTGCTTTGGCCAGTGTTGGGTTCGTTCCTTTTGAAAAAGGAACCAGTTCCCATTCCCGTTCCTCCGATGAAAAAAGAACCAGTTCCCGTTCCCGTTCCTCCGATGAAAAAAGAACCAATTCCCGTTCCCGTTCCTCAAAAATAAAAAGGAACCTAGGCGTTCCTTCGTTCCTCAAAACAGGAACCAGTTCATAGGAACGGGAACTTTCCGTTCCGTTCCTACCCAACACTGTTCATTCTTTTCGAAAACGAACCAGTTCCTGTTCCCATTCCTCCGATGGAAAAGGAACCAGTTCCCGTTCCTCAAAAATAAAAATAAACCTAGGCGTTCCTCCGTTCCAAAAAAAAGGAACCAGTTCCTTTTTAACGGGAACTTTCTGTTCCGTTCCTACTCAACACTGACTTTTGTTTTGGGTCAAACCAAAACAAAAGTCATCAAAAATACATTATACCAAATACCAAATCGCCGATAACCGAATCTACCAAATAACCGATTCTCTTGAAAACTGGGAGAAGTGACCGCAAAGTTACAAAATTCAAAAGACTATCATTTCGAAGAATTTTGTGCAAGCGTACATAAATATGTCCTTGAATTTAAATTGCATTAAAAAGTGTAAATGCAATCATCTTAACAGCTAAAGAGGGATGAGGTCCGGTACAGTCAATGCCATCTACATACATGTATGTAGATGGAATTGGTACAGTGCCGGGAAAGAGACGAACAAGGTTTTGGTAAAACCCTCTTAATATGAGAGGACCTCGTCCCACTCGTTTTGATTCATAGACGTCCTAACTCACTATTAATTATATTAATATCGCCATAGCGACACGAGGGGTAGTACCTGTACATGTACCTGTAGTGATTAACACTACAGTGATTAAAAAAAATTAGACTCTATTTATCGGTGGCACACGAGTTTTTAGTTTTAAGTCAAGCTCTAGTGTAATAGAGCATGCTTGTCTGTTTCGACAGGGGTGTAACAGGAAATATTGTTGGTGGTGTCAGTGTGTGTGTGTGTGTGTGTGCTGGGGTCGGTTAGGGTTAGGTGAACACAAATGGAATGCGGGAATAATTGCGTCGGAGGCCGGCTGAGACTTTTTCGTCGCGTCGCGCTGTGGTGTTGGTGCTGGTGGGTGCCAACAATTGATTGAGTAATTTGGCGTAACGCGCGCTACTCGCTCTAGTTTTCCTGGGTTGGACAGAGGGGAGGGAGGGAAGGAGGAGGAGGATGTGGGGGAGGGGAGTGAGATGGTGGTGGTTGTCCTTCCATTACGTCCTCTTTTTATCTATGCAACGGGTTGGTTGACAAAGGCCTAATTCGACCACAAATCGATTGGAGATGGGCGACAGACTAGTCTCAGGACAAAACTTGCTGTCGTATTTCGGTTGAGGTGAAACGGTATTGAAAATTGAAAATTGGCGGATAAAATGATGGGTAAACTGACTGGAAAAATGACGGACAAATTGACTACCTGATATTGACGATTATATTGACAATCTGATATTGACGATTAAATTGACAGATAAATTGACTTGTGAAATAATTTTCAATGCTGTCGTGCAAAATGACGGATAAATTAACAAATTAATTTTACTGGATCAATTGGACTCTTGTGATTATGTCCTGTTGTAACAGCCACTGTACTTGACTCACTTCTGAGTTTCGATTGTGATTTACATTTTTTTTTTAAATCACCGTAGTGTCTAATGCACTACAGGATTACTACTCCTCGTGTCGCTATGGAGATGTGCGAGGGGCAGGGAAGGGAAGGAATGGGGAATGGCAGCTGGAA
>JAUJYS010005778.1:0-10812 GCA_033995665.1 Melogona broelemanni | reverse complement strand
CTAGTATTATTTTTTCAATCATCTATTTTTTTAATTTTGTGCTTGTTGTTAAAGGGGCTTACCAACATTTCTTACTACATTTTGCCTAGCCTAGGCTAAATATCTTGGTTGGTTAGTCAGTCCTGAGACTGGTTTGAACAGCAGGGTGTCGTCTCCGAACCCCAACCCTCGATCCCCCGACACCTGCGGTTGTTCTTGGCAGAATACAGAGGTGGGTTGCCATTGCCTTCCCCCGCACAGTACCACAAGCCAATCCAACAATCGGCTGCGCTGGGAATCGAACCCTGATCCGCTGGTTGCTAAATATCTAGGTAGGGATTTTTAATGCGTAACTAATAACAGACAGGCACGGGTTTTTCCCTTAACGAAGGAAGCCGCCTACATGAATTTGTCTCGCACGAAACATTGGGTCGGGATTCGAACCCACGATCACGGGAATTGTAGTTGGGCGCATTAACCAATTTAGCTGCAATTTTTCCGGAATTCACTGAGCACCTATGGACGGTCACAGAGGCCATTATCATTGAGAGCCATCGAATATCATGACAAATATCGCCAGTTTTTATTTTTTATTGAGTGTGTTTTATCGGTATTGTGCCGTTACGGTACAATTTCTTTCAAGGTGCCAATTCGGCCAAGGTTGCCCATCCCATATTCTTGTGATGAAGTTCAGTGCCTGGCAATATATTTGCTTACTCCTTATAAAGTCGTTTCAGCCCTGCTTTCCGCTAGCAAAGCCGTAGCCGTACAAATCGGTCTACAGTGATAATAGGGGCGTCTGCGTCATGTAATAAGTATACTACGTGGCGAATGGTGGCGCCACGTTTGACAATGTGTACTAAGCCGTTCTCAGAGTATGTATAAAAAATTCGATTAAAGTTTGCTCTCTATGCAAGTGACAGGACTTAAGGTACGAGCGTGAGAAAATATCATCTGCGTATTTCACTTTTTTTTTTGTACCAGTGCATCAAAGTGCTCCAAGATTCACCGGTGACATGATTGATGCTGTGAGTCGGAAATCTTTTGATTTTTCAAAATGGTACTCTATGATTATTTTTGGTTTTTTATTCCCTCTTCAGCAGAGTAGCCCAAAATGATTCAGAATCTTACCTGCTACATAAAAAATGTTTAATTTCAAGAATAAAATTAATTAAATTTGAAGACAGAAACAAAGCTTTTTGCCCACCGCAAAGAATGTAATAACGGGACAATTGTCTTCGAGAGTATAGAAAAAAGTTAACTCTAGATGCCTTTTGGATTTAATCAGAACTTCTGTTTTTGTTAAACATGGTGCGCGTTATCCAGTGTTGAATGCTTTGCTTCCACACAACGACATGATGATAAAGGCTCGCGAGTCGAATAAAAATCCTTTTGAAAGTCTAAATGAGAAAATGGGACTTGTTTTACTGAATAATATATACAGACAGCTGTCCAATTAACATTTTCTTGCGTTATTGCTGGCGAACAATGTGACAAATTAGAGCGATGCAAATTTTGACGCAAATTAATGCCTTACATTTCCTATGAATAAAATGGCATTGTCTTAATATTAGTATTTCCTTGTCGCCTAAACTTTTCGAATATGTTTTCCCAGTCTATTTGTTGTGCCATTTTGTGGCCATTTTGTGCCATTTTGTGTGCATGCTGCATAATCGCTGCTTTCATTATCGTTTTTTTTTTACTCTTTTTCTTGTCTAAAAATCGATATTTGCTTGCGTTCCCGTTAACGTTTCAAATATTGAAATTTTCAGTGCTTTTGTTGCGGAAAATTGTGAAAATCGATGAATAAAAGTTGAACCATTTGGACTCAACCACCTGAATATGCAGTAATCAGGGAACAAAAATAAAAGTCAATCAGTAAACACAAGTAAACATGAAAATAAACACGACTCCTACGTGTACCATCGTCTTCAAAAATTAGATGGAATTTTCTATTGCTTTTATTCATCAATGTCAATTTAATTCTGATGATACCTGAACGAAAATAGTTATTCGAATGTTAATTTTAAACCACAGCGTTTCCAAATTTAAATTTTGAAATATTTCTGCAATTATGATATAATTATGTGAAACCTTTATTCAACACGGTTAGGCATCACTGGTCTTGCTGCGACGGCACCAAAAGTCTATTCCATTGAATGCCGATTGGCTTTCTGAACTTGGAACTACGAGCACTTATTCAATAAGATAACTCAAATCTTGTTTCCTCCCGAATGATAATAAAGAAATGTTTGCGAAGATTCTCTTAACCTTTTTCGAAGGGGCTCGTCCATTTTTGGAGGGTTATCGAAATTTTCGACTGATTTCCCTAATGATTCTGATAAAGCTTGCAGGCAACCTTTTTTTTTACGGCTGAACATATTCTATTGTCATGTGTCAATATGCGAACATCAATTTCTGGTGCAGCTGCGTGATTAGAATCGTGGTCTGGGTCAAGAAAGAAATTTCCATTGGATTACGCAGTGGCATGCAACTAGCTAACGCCTCAAAGTAACTGATCGGAAAATTCGAGCATCCTGATTACCGTCGTTTGTAAAACAATACTAGTTGCTAATTAATTATTTGTGCCCTCTGGTCGTATTCGAGAAAATCGATTACAATTACATCCGCTGTGGCCGAGAGGTAGCGTGATCGCTCACCAACCAGCGGATCTGGGTTCGATTCCCAGCGCAAGTACGAGTATAGTGTTTGCGCGAATTTCTCTACCGAAAAAAATCGAAAGTCACACTAGGGAATTTAACCCGAGGTATTTTGGTAGTTTATATGTAATTAATAATTTGAGATGTATTACCTGGTATGGTGACATGCAAACTTTATTATCACTTATTACAGAATTTCCAGCACCCCTGGGGTTAAAATGGAAGGAGTCATTTGCCACCTGTAAAATAACGTCAGTTGCGTCACCTGCTGGAGAAGCATAGAAGCATGACTTCCATAGAGCACCATATATTTTTCAGGTGCCGAATTGACTATTTGAATATGGTTTTCAGCGCTGTAGTATTCTGAAGGATTTGATTGTGCCAATCTGCGGTTTGCTATGGCTCTGAGAGAATCGAATATAGCTTGCGGGGAGATGCGGTAGCCAGCTTTTCAAATTCGAACAAAAGCGACGATCGAAGAAAGAGAGAAAGAAAGGTTCCAATGAAAATCTGGTTTGCACCAGGCAATACAAAACCCGTTGCAACACAAAAAAATTTGCAAACATTTGGACTACGAATCAAGATTTCTACCCCAAAGCCTCATCACCTGGACCAATCAGGTGGCAACGTAGCCTCCATCAAATCATGAGCGTTTATTTTAGCCAATCCCGTTGCAGTGTGTTTCCACCTGCTCGGTGCACACGACGTGGGGGCTCGCGTGATGCACACGTGAAGTAACCATGACAACCGGCCCACCGTATTCCAATAGCGGGTATTAATTGCTATAAACAAGACTAGTGTACCATTGTGAAGGAAACTGTCGGATACATTGGTTTTCGTTTAACTCTATGTCAATTTATTCATTGAATTTGGTGGTGGTTATGTTTCCGAATAGTGGGTCTTGCGAATGGCCTGGCGTTTCCTACTAATATTTGTTAAAATTAATATCCATATGTGACTGGACCCGTGCTAAGGGGGAGTGGTATTTTGTGTCAGCGCTTCGTGATGCCGTAGCGATAGTTGTAATCGCGTGAACACGATAACCCATCCATCAAACATAAACTACCTACCATTTCGAGAAACGTCGTCTTTATATAGTTTCACACATACGAATACAGTCACGCATTTTCACTCATAATATGTACAACAACTTTGAGACTTTTTTTTCGCTAAATTTCACCGTGTCGCATTTCTTTCCCAACCTCTCTCCAATATTGCATTTTCCTCTTCAGAAAATGAAAAAAAATATATATATGTATATCTTAAAATACCTTTATTGCGGTTCTTCTCCAGAAAATGGAAATATTATTTTACTTACAACGCCTTTATTGTGATTTGAGCGTCTCAGAAAATATTTTCAGGAGCTCTGTGTCATTTTGGTGTTGCAGAATCATTTTTCCTCTGCACTATGCTCATGACAGTTTAGAACCGTCACACGCGGTTAATGAGTTCGTTTATAAATTTCGTGTAACAAAAACGTCACTGTCCTGTTTAAAAATATCGTATAGTTTCATTCCCAATAATTTAAAAATAGGAAAAATAGAAAATAGGAAAAGACCCAATCTTCTGAGTTTTTGTAGTATTTATGTTTCCCAAACTTGTAAAAAGCAATTCTTTCAACAATAAAATAAGAATAAATCACGTTCAACAAATGGGATGTTCGCAGCTCAGACTAGACACACTTTCCCATTCCTGCCAACTCCACGATGGAAATGAAAGACGGCCTTCCTATTTCGCGATTAGTTGGTTGAACATAAACTAAATTTTCGAAAAACACGAATGTGTCACACAGCGAAGTGTTTTCTGACAAGCGCGCGTCACCGAAGAAAAGCAATCACTCACCGCTCTTGGCGTGTGAGTGACCTTCCATTCGGTTAACTCGATCCGCCGACAGATGTCGCTGACGGCTAAACGGCGTACGACGGTCTCTTTTGATGTTAAGCACGAACTTCCGAACTCCGCATCTCTTTCTCCATCTTTCTCTCTCCTTCCATGTCTCGTTCTCATCGCCCTATGTAGGAGCATTAGTCTAATGTGGATTTAATTTCGCTCTGCGAGGGAACGGAAATTAAACACGACAAGTTCTGTTCTTTATAAATTTGAGACACGTGCTGCATTGTGTGTGTCGCCAGATCCAGAAGTACCTGTTTTGGTGAAATAGGGAAGGTGGGATGAGGGGGAAAGAGGTGAGGGAGTTAGGGTTTAGGACGACCGCTTTGCCGCGCTCACGTACGATGTTCGACGGAAACGAACTTGTGATCCATCTGCGTCAATTTCTACCAATGTACAGGGTGCATGGTTGGTATTGACTGGTGCATTCAAATGTTCATGACCACGCAAGGCGTCACCACTGTTGGATACATTCCTTCAAAAATGAAACGCGTTTCCTTTCGTAAAAATATTGTATAGACGTTTAAATTTTAAAATTAAATTAAAATAATTACGCAGTTTCCCTAAAGAAACAAACTAGGAAGAAATTTGATGCGTTTAGCCCAGTTGGTATTGTAACCGGCTGCAGTGTGGCGGTCCCGAGTTCGATTCCGGGCGCGGGCTGTTGTTTACAGAGTATACTGTATTCGCTCTCTTGATACTGGTGGAAACGTGCCCCTCACACATTCCATAATCAATACGAGGGGAACAGCATCTCTTGTTTTAATATTCACAACAGTAAGAGACTGTATTATTAAAAAATAATAATGAATAAATAAAATAGGTATTTTGGTTAACAAAATAAACAAAAAATGGATAAAGAACATTGGCAAACAAATGAAACCGTCATTAAACATCTGCACTAATTGGAAGCACTGATAGTCAATCTACAGTCTGGGATTGAATAAACGAGAGCCCTCTCCGAGATTATTATTGAGACCATCGCACCACAAGTCAATCCACCGACCAAGCTTAATTACGACGTTGACATACGATAATAATGTCATTTAGCGTAAGAAAAATTAAATTAATTATTCGCACCATTTAGCAAAGTTAATATTCGGTCAACGTGCTTTGATCCATGGATGTATCTCCATAGCGCCTCTCGGCTGTTTGACGCCGGTACCTGCAGTTCAAAGCAACTGCGTGAACAGGGTATCACATTTGTCCGGATGGATGTGCGGTTGAGGAGCGCTAGCAGTTTCCGGGCGCAACTGGGGAAATGAGACATCATCGACGGGCAAAACGTTTCTCTTGTCACGAAGACGGATTCGTGTGGGGCCCGGTCGCCCGGCGCGACGCACCCCAAAGTACTTCGTCATTACTCGCCCACCGCCGGTTCGCGATAGGCCTACCTATGATTAAGCCAACCATGTGACGGCAATAAAATGTACCCGGTGGCAAAAAAGTACAGATGGACTGAGAAAAGTATCGCGCATTGAGCGTTAGTGAAACCACCAACTAAACCTCGTTTCACAATTCCACCTAGTTCTTATATTTCTTAGACCGATATATCAAACATACACATGACATTTCAATCCAAAGTGGGCGGCTACAGTCTACATGAATCTTCAGCGTATCGGCACTGTACTTTAACATTAGGTGGCGCTCATTTCGTCATGGCGCGTGGTCGCTTATTAGGCTTGTGGTCGTGGGTTCAATTCCAGACCGGGACCGCCGAGAGAAATTCTTACACATGCCTTCCTTCTGAATGGTAATTCTTTTTATTAAATCACCGTAGTGCCGACATTATCTCTACCTGCCTACGTGTCTCTGTTGAGATATGTGAGGGGCAGGGAAGGGATAGGATGGGGAATGGCAGCTGGAATAACTAGGCTGCAGGATTCACTCCTAAGCTCTGGACTCCCTAATAGAAGCTCAGGGGTGACGCCAGCACCCCAGGCTAACGAATAAACGAAAGTCTGCGCCGGGAATCGAACCCGGGACCGTCGGCTTCGTAGCATGTCCACATTGAAAGCACACGTCTTGTTTATTGTAAAACGGGACTTTATTTATAATGACAAAGCAACGAGCTGGGTCCACCAATATTGGGTAACACCGGCGTTATGAAACTGTGGTTTAATTATTTTCCCAGGGCGTTAATTAGTTTAAAATATGGTAGTTATGATAATTTTTATTGCTGATCCCTGTAATGAACAGCACTACAGGAGATTTTGTACCCCTCGTGTCCCTGTGGCTGTGGGAATATGTGAGGGGTACATTGTTACCAGTTCACCAGGATCGAATAAGCCTGCGCCAGGAATCGAACCCGGGTTCCCGGAAGCAGTTAATTGTTGTAGCTTTTTTTTTACAATCAATCACTGTAAACGATCTATGAACTATGTTAATGTTTTTGTCCACAAATAAAAACATTATTATTGCATTATTATTACAAATAAAAACATCATTATTATTAAGATGAACAGAGTCTGGCGAACTATCATATAAAAATAATAATTCAGTTTAATTACCCACGATTGGTTTTGAACATTTGTTTGTTTTATTTCGAATTTAGGGTGTTGATGAATATTAAAAGTTTGTTTTTATGGTCATGTACGGTCGATGTAGTTTAATGGTAGAGCATCCGACATGTGTACGGCGATCTTGGGTTCGATTCCCGGCTCGAGTTTTCGTTATTCGATCTCGAGGTGAAAATGAGCCCCTCCGCAGTTTCTCTAGCGATTAGAGGGGTACATAATCTTCTGTTGCGATATTCACTTCAGTAATGGTGGTGTAAATGGAAATGGACTCCGAAACAGATGTATAATTAAATGAAAAATACTAATTAAAATAAATAAAATTAGTAAAATAAAGTCCAATAATTAAGAAACTATTAATCTGTCAGTTAAAGTCCTAAAGTCCGATAGTTAAGACAGTTTTAGTCTGTCAGTTACAATCTTAAAGTCCGATGGTTAAGGCACTTTTAATCTTTTAGTAACAGTCTTAAAGTCCGTCTTAACTCTTAACTTTCAAACAGTATTTTACTGATTTTATTTATTTTAATCAGTATTTTTTTTCTGTAGGTCAATTCAGTGATGACGCTCATTGATTGTCAAAAAAAGTTTTTAAAAAAATGTGTTTATTTGTATGCCCCTATTTTTTTTCTCTAATTGGAATTATGGTCTCATGAATTAAAACAACAGCATTTCCAGTCGAAATTGATTTATGCACACACAATGAAGCTAAAACCAATATCAGCGAGACCTTGTTGGTGGCACCTGAATACAGCCAATTCCAACAACTTAAACCGGAATCATCATATCGATCGTACAGGTGTTGAGCAAAATAATGGAAACAGATCTGGTTGTGCACCTTATTAGACCTGATTCAATTATTTTGTCCAACCCCCGTGCATCGTGTACAGGGGTTGGACAAAGTAATGGAAACAGATCTGTTTGTGCATTTTGTTATTTATCATCTGTTTCCATTATTTTGTCCAACCCCTGTACAACACGCACGAGGGCGGGCGAGAGTTTTCCCATTGAAATCCGAACATACAGGGGTTGGACAAAATAATGTTAACAGCTCTATAAGGTGCACAAACAGATCTGTTTCTATTATTTTGTCCAACCTCTCTGTAGAAGTCGGGGCGAAATTAAATTTCAGGGCTGCGTCCGCCCATTATGAAGCGCTTTGGGGATACAGTAACGGGCAACTACAAATAGAAGAAATATTCTCGGAATCGTTTTCTCGCGTGTGAGCTGGACGGTATCCTCACTAGACCCTTGGGAATTTTGGACAGTTAATCGAAAATGTCTAAATTTAAGTCATCATCGTGTCCTAGTGTTAGGTTCGTTCCTTTTTAAAAGAAACCGGTTCCAGTTCCCGCCCCTCCAAATAAAAAAAACCCGTTCCTTTTCCAATTCTTGCAGAAATTTAAAGGAAATTAACCGTGTCTAAGAAATGGCCAGTGCTGGATTTATTCCTTTAAAAAAAGTAAACCAGTTCCAGTTCCCGTTCCTCCAAAGAAAAAAGGAACCCGTTCCAGGTTTAATTCTTACAGAAATTTAAAGTAATTTAAATTTAAAGAAATTTAAAGTTCAAAAATGACTAGAAACTTTTTCATTCCTTTTTCGTTTGATTAAAATATATTTAGAAAAAAAAAAAGATTCTGAAATGCTCAAAAATTTTTTTTTTTTTTGAAATTGATGACGCTAAATGAAAATTGTACGCGGGAACTGTTGATTTGCAGACACATATTAAAATATTTAGAAGTTTCTGTTTGATGCTGAAAAAAAATATCGCTGTCGACAAATACAGCATTTAGTTTATTAATTTAGAAATGGTAATTGAATACAAAGTGTATTGGTCAGTGTAAATTAAATGCAAAGTGCATAATGTAGAGTGGACAAAATAATGTTATCTAATCAATCGCTCATTTTTTTTTTTTGCAGTATGAATGGGGTTCGACGAGTTACAACAGTCGATCACCAGATGGCAGCACCGACCTTTCACTTCCGTCGAAAGATGGCAGCTCGCTGAGAGGAGCACGTGTGAATTATTTTCAACGACGCCGTATTTAATGTTTCGGACTCTTTATCAAGGTAAATAATTGACAATTTCGATTAAATAAATTGTGTAGAGTCAAACTGAAGGACTCTTAAATTTAGCTGTAGGATTGATCTATTTCTACAAGCCGATAATTTGCCATATTGACTTTGGTTTTGTCAGCTATTGTCGTGTGTAATCACACACAAATGCCCTCAACTAGATTTAAATTTAGATTTTTAGAATAAGATGGGGTAATTGCCGCACCGTAGCATTATGGCAAGATATGGGAATATATGGAATTGTACTGTTTGTTAAGGAGGCTTACCAGCCCCCCCTCCCCCCCAAAAGGACGACTTGGTCATTTGGAATTTAGCATAATCTAGGCTTTTGTTTGACCAATGTAGGGATCGTTTAATGTGTGTACCTGACTACTGTTAGATGATTGAGGTATCCTTGACCATAAAGGATTAGAAGACGGCAGAGGAGATACCGTTTTCTAATCCTTTATGGTCAAGGATCCATCATCTAACAGTTATAACCGCACGGCTCCTACAAACACTTTTATAATCGTACCTGACAACGTACAGGCTATCACGGCTTCCCTTCCATTTTGAAGAAAGGTGCGAATTTTTCTTGCCCTTAGAAATTCGGGAGGTATCGGCAGGGAACGGTAACCGCGATCACGTAGGAGAAGAGAAGGCTCACCACTAGACTACTGATAAACTATAACAATTGCAGGGTCAAGCAATGAAGATCAATGAAATACGTTGGACCATTTTTCTGCCCAAAGATCGTGATGACGCCAACCGTGAGAACACTGACCACGACCCTTGACCCACCATGTTTAGTGCGGCCCGTCTGGCCGCAATCTTGCCCGCTCGGACCACCCGCCACCGCACCCAGTGAGGTGTCTACCAGCTAACTGACCAATCACGTGTGACAGGTAAGAAGCACTTTTTATTTTTCTCTCTTCTCCAAAGTCGTGTTAGCGCGTAAGAAATTAAATTACGATGTGAAATGGTAAGCCCGGTGATTTTGCTTTGTGTTTTTTGTGGTGGTGGGATTTTTGGTTTGTTTGCAATTTTAATTATTTTATTATCTAAACCACGCATGAAAAATTTTGCAGAAAAAATTATTGTTTCTTTTGACTTACGTGTATGATTTTGTGAGGCATATGTTTCGATATTATTTATTTTAATCAAATCGTACACCTTATTAAGAAAAATGTTTTTTTTTTTCCATTTTAAGGAAAATAGTGTAACTTATTTGGGTAAATTTGCTTTTCAATTCAGAAATTATGTGGATATTATTTATTTAAATCAAATCGTACACCTTATTAAGAAAAATGTTTTTTTTCCATTTTAAGGAAAATAGTGTAACTTATTTGGGTAAATTTTCTTTTCAATTCAGAAATTATGTGGATTTGTAAATTACTGAAAATATGCGGATTTGGAAAGACAACTTAATTTTATAGATTTGACATGAGCAATTCAATTTTAATTCAGAGGTTGTTTTTAAATATAATTCCGTTAACTGTCCTGTTTTAAAATGAGAACAATTAATCATTCAATTAAAAATGAATTACTCCATTATTAACATTCCATACGATTTCGTTGCAAAGTGTTTTAAGTTCAATGGGTCAGTGCTGCCCCTGACGAATCAGGCAATCACTGATTGCTCAGTGGGTATGGGGACATGCTACGAAACCAACGGTCCCGGGTTCAATTCCCGGCGCAGGCTTTCGTTCATTCGT
>JAUJYS010005777.1:0-10812 GCA_033995665.1 Melogona broelemanni | reverse complement strand
GACTGCTTCTGCCGGGAATCGAACCCGGGACCACCCGTTTTGTAGTCTATGATTATAGCCACTGTACCACGGGGGCCACACTTAGGGATGCAATTCATATACCGTTAACAACCCCAAATTTTTCAGAATAGCTTTGCACTGGAGAAAATATTTAGTCTAGGCATGACAGATCCGACGTAAAATTCGGTTGCCAACAAAAAATAATGCTTTTCCGGATCGCCTTTTTCGTCGAAACTATTTTCAATATTAATTGTTGGGAATTGTTAAATGTTCAGTCTGCTCACTGTCTTAATTAAAAGTCACAAAAAATAATAATTAAGGAATAATGAATCTCACATTTTCAGTAGCACATTTTCAGTACACGAGGTCATTTCTTGAACGAACAACCGGTTTAGATTCACGTATTTTAACTGTCTGAATTTTATCAAAGCGCCGTAGTTCATGGAATAAATAAAGATGCTTGAAAAAAATTTGATTTTATTAAAACTTGCTTTTCCACCTCCCTCCGCCGTGACAGTGACGCGACCCGAGAGCGGTAGGGGGTCCGACAGCAACTCGTCAACCCCGGTGCTGTAACAACCAAAATTCCGATATCGTGTTGTCTGTCGTTGCCTGGCAACCGATCTCGTTGGCAGTTGACAAGTTCATACACTGGCGATGGGCGCGTCCAACAAAAACGTCATAAATTTGTGCTTGTCCGCACCTATTTGTGGAGAAAATGCGACGTGACATTCGACGTAAGCCCAAATAGCATTTTAAATAAAATGCAAACAGTGGTGAGCAACCTTTTGAGGTTTTTAAAAATGTCTAAAATCAGATTATTTATTTAGGATCAGTGATTGTCAATCACTCTACTTTCTTGACCTCTAAAATATTTTTTCGAATTTAACATGGCATCAACTACAAAAGAATGATTTGGCGTTAGGAATTCAAAAGTAAGTAAAAAAAAGTACATAAAATTTGGATTTAAAAAATGTGACTTAAAAAATGTGAAATTTTTTTGGTAGTAAGCTATACCAGCTGCCATTTCCCTTTCCTTCCCTTCCCTGCCCCTCTGCCTACAGGATTACTGCACGAGGGTGCAGTAATCCTGTAGTGATTAGCACTACGGTGATTTAAAAAATATGTGAACATTCACAATTATATAATTTAGATGTTTAAAAATTTTAAAAGTTAGTTTATATGCAACGTCAAACCAAGTAAGGGATAAACGAAATGCTGGTTAATTTTTTTTTATAAATTTCTTCGCTGGTATTAATTATATATCGGTTTTACTTGAAGTGGGCAGGCATGCAAAATTTTTGTTAACTCGTATTTATAAGAAAAAATCAAGTTGTGACTTCCAACGAATGTTAATAACCCCTACTGTATAACTACATCCCCTTTCCATCTACAAGACAGTGTGGGTTCTACCTTGTTTCTGGATTTTTTGTGTGTGCTGTGTTACAACATAGTTGCATGACTTAACTTACTAGTCAAGTTCATAGAGATAGTGGACGAAGGGTGGGAAAAGATTCTAGGTATTCAGTCGAATCCGCGCCCTGGCTAAAACAGGTGTTCTAATAAGAAACCAACATCTCTCCTCTTATTTAAAAGTTCTCTCAGGTTTCCCTCTGGTATTGGTAAAATGTTAACCATCTACCGATAATTAAACAGTGCTTTGAGCCCCCTGAGCTTTGCTTATAATTTTTAACCAGATTTTTCTAGAATAATTCTGAATCACCAATTGTAACAAATGTGTATTTTGATCATTAAATGACAAAATGAGCATTATTATTTTGTCGCCTGCCAGCGTTCGTTCTTTGAGAATTTGAAAAAATAAATATCCACGGTGAACGATGGGAATTGAAACGCCAAAATCAACCGTATTGGAAAATAATTTTTTGGCACTTTGTCTGAGATTCTCGCAACTCTCAAGTTAAACTTTCTGTAAAATAAATTGCAAAGAAAATTTCGACGTAGAACTTTGCACTGTAAACTTTCGGTAGCCTGGGCAATTGCCCAGGTTGGCCCATTCTCCCCATTAAATGCAGGCAGGGGGTTGAACGAGGCACACCGTGGAGTTTTTGTCCGCGCGTGCATAGGTGTGCGGATGAGGTGCACCATAGTGGGGGTGGTGGACACGGAGGGGGGGGAGTGGCGGTGTGGGGGTTAAAGAGAAGTGGAGTAATGTCAGTGACCCATCCCCCTTTTTTCCCCCGCCCCGCTGCTGCAGCTACCTGCGCCGTGGCCGCAATATCGCGTGTATGGAGGCGCACGGTAAAAGCCATGGGCCAAAATGGTTATTTATGGCGGCGTAAAAATCTCTTGTTTTGCCCTCCCCCTGTCCGCCTCCGTAACCGACCAGTGCTGCTTAATTTGCATGTGAGTCTGTGGCCCGGTTGCCACCACGGTTGCCGCTGAACGCCCCGACACTAACGTGAAATATTTTAAGTTAAAAAAATTCCCAGCGTGAGTTCTCAGGCTGGGAAACGGGCAAATTAAAAAGTTGTCTTAAAAATAAAGGATCCTTGACCATGGATAAAAACGGCTACAGTTGGAGTGGACTGTTGCCGTTTTTATCCATGGTCAAGGATCCTACATTTTTAAGTTTTCAACCACAGGTCTCCTAAGAACATTTTAATTAAAAAAGTTGTCGTATAAAAACGTTATATATATTTTTGTCGCACTCATTCGGCGTACTTGATATTTTTAAATGATTTTCCACGAACGACTATCCATTTTAACTTGATTTTGTTGTATTTTTTCCATTTTAATTTTCGAGTACTTTTTGTGTCGTACATTTTTCCAGCTTGTTTTTTTTTTCCTGAATGTCGTTTTTTATGCTAAATAGCTAATAATGAATAGCTAAATAACAACTCCTAGTTTGGAACGATTGTCTGTCAGGACTGTAATGTGTGATGTTTCATATTATAAATGGAATTTTTATCTTGAATTAGAAACATAATTTAAACAGCTTTGTGCCATTTAAAAATAGACTTAAGCTGCCGTCAATTTTATAGTTGACCGACCACACGACACAATTAATCGTCAGATTTTGACGTGACACCGTGTTTAAGTTAGTTGTACAATATCTTATGTACCATGGAGTCGTTCTAGTTTCATCGTCACTCGTACATTATGCATTGACTATGTCGTCGCCACTCGTATATTATGAACTGGCAAAGTTGTATTTTAAAAGCATATTATAAATAAAATGTTCGAGCAATTAACAGAACACACGAAGTCTCCCGTTTCGCGAGAGCATCCTCTTGAGACCTTATCTTATTTGTCATACAATGAAATTGAAAGATGAGTTTTAAGACAAATTACTCGGAAGATATTCTCGTTTTCTCTTGTAATTCGATTGTAATTGTATCGATCGTGTTAAAATACAATTGCTAAATCAATTTGATTTAGCAATTGTAATTGTATCGATCGATAACTTAATTATCGTATATCGAGGCAGCATGCCCATGCTCGTAAATCTGAGCTGGAAGTGTCACCTACGACTTTAAATGGTAGAAAGTAGCGCTCTGTAACTATTACTATAAGCTCATTGGGACTTAGAAATAGTATTTGGCTCGGGTCTCAGTTGATCATCGTCCTACATGCAATTTTCATCGAGATAACAGCACCAATTTCGGGAGCTTTAGAAGTTAAATTGGTCTTGGTGCATTTGAATGGCGACAGTAAATCAATTTTTTGCTCGGCGTTCGGCATTTTATTGTATTCCTTCCGATATTATGTCAGAGGCTTGAAACTTTTTCGGCGCCCACATATCGTCACGTAAAGTGTTCTAAATAACTTCCAAAGGTGTGAGAACCTTTTATCTATTTGCATGTGGGTGTAAATCGATCAAACGTAATTTGAACGCTGGAACGCGAGGGTGTTTGCAAATAGGAATAATCATCTCTTTGCCTGATAGACTAATCAATGAGATATAAAGTACGATGTCGCACTATAGAAACTAGAACTCGATGGACGGCAGATGTGGTGGTTGTTGAATGCGTATTGGAAGCCAGACTTTGTTTCCCCACCAACACACCTGGGTTCTAGCTCATTTAAAGTCTTTGTGGCCTGGTAAATCGAAGCTTCTGGTACAAGATCAAATAATTAGCTTTTCTCTGGTCGTTGGGTTCGCCCATGCTCCAAGCTGGGGGCGTCTTGAAATTATGCAATAGTAATTTATTAACACGAAACGTTATGTTTTTTTACTCGAACGTTATGTAATTCGAAAGCCCCCTTCAAAGTATTAGCTCTCGCGTAGCTTAATGTAGATCACGGATTGGCCAACGATTTATCGTTTTCCCCCCGGAAACAGAAGATATAGCCGCTTGGGCGCGTGGCGTTTAGTCTGTGCTCCCTGCCGGCAAAGGTATCATGAGGGCGGCCCACTTTGTGTTACGTTACGCATTAATTGGTTCAGTAGAACTTCAACTCTCCATTAAATATCAATCAATGTTTATTGCCCTATTAACTTTTCCCTTTTTGCTGTTCACGACAGACAATTAACAGTTGGCTAAACAGTTCCCTCACCCTCTATTTTAGCCACCTCCATATTCAACCAAAAAAATGATAAACGTCTCGTCATATGAAAATAATGAATTCTATTTCTAGCAAATATGAAGCATGAACAATATTTTTTTATTTCTATGTGCGTGTAAAATTATATAAATGTGAAGAAATCTGGAAGAATTTATTTAATATTGAATGTAAAATTGAATGTAAGATTTCTTCACATTTATATAAAATTGAATGTAAAATTGAATGTTAAATGTAACTTGGGTTCCTAATTTTATTTCTAAACTTAAAAGTCAATATTTACGCCTACCGTACACGTTAAACGGACAAGCTTATGAGCCACACTAAACAATTAATTAAAAAATCGAGCTTTGTAAGGGACATCCGAGGTGGCCAAGGTCCATACACGTACCTTGTACATGTTCGGGATAAATGATATACTGTATTGTTTTGTTTTTTACTCTCTTCTAAGTGGAGGTGCTGGGCTTTGATAAGGCATTCTTATCCTTTGTACTGTGTGGTTCACTGTATCATGCATGCTCTACTAGTTGCGTATCTTCGCACCGGCCACGTCACTTGAATGCAACAGGTAATGAAATACTGGGTATAATAGAACAGCTGTAATGATTTTGGAGTGATGGAAAATTAAATTCGCGAAACGATGCGAGGAACCGCTCTTTCGCATTCCTCGGAGTCTCCCGTTAGTGGCTCACCGTTCCTGCAATAAAGGCATGCATATAAGCGGCTGTACACTAGCCCATAGACGAAAGGGGAACACGGTCCGGGACAGCGCCGAAAAGAAAGACGATCTAGCGACTATCTGGCGAATTTATAATTTTTTTGTTTACTATTTTTGGAATGAAAATATCGTTTTGTAGTCGAGAGCTCGCCAGAATCTGTCCGTCTATCTTTTTGACGCTGCTCCTGGCCATGTTCCCCATTCTTTGAAATACAATGAGGTGAGTCACGTGACATATTATTATACTAATTTATAAAGCACTTGATGGTGTTCCTTTCGTATAGAACATCTCCATGATACATTTTAAGGCCAATACTGCTAAAACAAAATTTATTTCGTTATGGGGCGTTTGGTTCCTACTGAGGCTTCTGTGATTATTGATGCGCAAGATTCCCAAGTTGCTCGCTAGATGACGCTCCAAGTTTAAGAAGAAACCAATGTTTACGTATGGAGCATACTGTACGCCACTGGGTCGTACGAGTATGTGCCGATGTGCAGGTGTAATTGTTCTTTCGGTATGCTGATTCCACGAATAGCTGAACGGTGATGCGGGTGGTCTCCCTTTTCCAGGTAGGGAAAGCGTTATGGTGATGCGTCCAATGTCGTTTAGGCGAATTTTCATTTCAAAGATTAATTGCAAATTCTACCCTTATAGACAAGGATTGATGAATTTCGTTGTGCGCATTGTGCTTGCAAATACGAGGATACCACCACCACCATACAGTGTATAAGTTTATTCCGCAGCAACGTATTTAAGAAAAGAAATCCTTTGAAAAATAGAAACAACAAAACAACAACAGAAAAAAGATGGCCTGTATTACCCATCAAACCTCAGATTTTATGTACAGTTTTTGGCTTGAAATTCGCGGCGTTTATGAGCATACCAAATGAAATAAGTAATACTTGAAATTGTCTGCAGTTACGATTTAAATTATTTTTCGATGCAAAAATCACGTTCGAAATGTTCATAATACTTTCGCGACCGGCAAGCATAATTTAAGCGTCAATTTCAGTAAACGTGTGTAATGGAATTGGAATTCCTTTATTGTTGTTATGCTTATACCCTTTATTATAATTGGAATTCCTCCTAACGAGTTTTCTATTAATCCTGTTGGGTTAACAAACGGACTGACTCCAAATAATATTCAAAGAATTCGTAAAATTTGTTTGAGCATTCATTGATGGAGTTGGCTTGATGGCAAGCCAGAGTGAATGCCAATTGCTGCACCACAATCCCATTACTTCGTCAAGGTGTAAATATAATGCTCCCTGCGCAACATTTATTATACTTTTAGAAGGATGAGCACCCATTGTTTGCGTAATTTAAGAGCGATGATTGCGTAATAAATTGGTTTATCCGGAGGACAAGAAAATGCTATGCTATAAATTAGTTTAAATCGGTTGAGTGATTTGTTAGGCCACCTAAGCGCAATTGCTAATTGCGTTTGGTGATTGCACATCGACAAGAAAAACTATGTTGCACTATCCTTGAGGGTACTGCAAATGAAATTCAATGGCCAGCTAATACTCTAATTAAATATCGTTTAAAAACTAATTGTGCGCTTACAGTAACTTTTAATTCAAGTAACAGCTAATTACGAACAAATGATTCGTGAGCAAGTCATTGTTAAATTAAATCCACCCTGTAGCACACTTGCTTTTTATCACAACTCAGGTGTCTGATGTATGTGAACTACACTTACTACCAGATTTTGACTTCTAACAACCTCTGAATCCTGACCCCGGAGCTCAAAGTTTTCGAAGAATTAAGCTTGAACAATGTATCAGACTAATTTATGATTCCTGTGTAGAACGTTAGGCGAATTAGAACTCTTGACATTTCAGTTTAACCGTAATTTTACATCGCTTACGTCGGCGAGCCCAAATAAGCTTCGACAAAAATGTTCTGACCGAGGTTGAACGCCGAAAGCGTGTTCGTAGGATCAGAGTTGGAAACGGCGAAATCGGCTTACGTTCGACAGAGGAAGTTTCGAGAGTATGAACATTCCATTATGTCTGCGCGCGTCCGCTTAATTTATAACGAAAGTGGACGAGCTTTGAATGAGAATCGGATCGTATATTCAACAAACGGAATAAGGGCGGGAGAAAACGAAATCAAAAGATTATAAAGAATAGAGGAAAAGGGTATATTAGATTCTGGTTCACAAGCACTATAAAACGTTACGTTTCTGGCCATACCGATATCTTAAAATATAAAATAAAAAGTGATGTCCGTCAGTGTGTACGTCTGTCAGTGACGGGAGGACCACTACACGCGCTTTCAGTTGGTTGCGTTAAGTTGTGGGTTTTTTGGGGTTAATTGCACTTTGTTTCTCACTTAAAGGCGGTATTTCACTAGGCGAATAATCGCGGCGAATGCCGCTGAAGCGCGCAAATTGCAGCAAGAGCACAGCAACTAAAGCCAGTATTTCACTAGGCGAATAATCGCGGCGAAATGCAGCTGAATCGCGCAAATTACAGCAGCACGTGAATTGCAAAAAATGCAAAATTGCAATTGCACGTGGGCTGCGAATGCATACGCAGCTAATTCGCTGGCTCCTGGCGACTAGATTTGAACATGTTTAATTCTATTCGCCGCGAATGCATTCGCAGCTCACGTGCAGTGCCGCCTAGTTGATGTACTCTTACTGCAATTTGCGCGCTTCAGCTGCATTCGCCGCGATTATTCGCCTAGTGAAATACCGCCTTATATATTGCACGCGGCGAAACCGAAACGCGCGACCGGGGCTAACTGTGCCAACAGCACGTGCTCTTGCTCCCACCACCCGCTGCGATCCCATTGGTGAGGAGGACTTACTGTATCCATGGTCGCCATTTTGTTTTTCCAGTTCGGCTACCTTTGCGCTCGGGCTGCGCTAATAAGCTGTACGGATGCAAATGAGCGGTTCACATTATGCACGCCTATTATTGTACCCGTTGTTTTCTTACAGTCTAAAGCCAAATGTCTTTTTACAGTAATTTTTGCTTTCTAGCGCTGTTTTCTAAGAAAATAATTTGGAAAAGAAGCGCACTTTTTAACAATGAGGTTGCAAGTAAACTCAAATACATTGTAGTGCAGTGCAAATCAAGTTTACTTTATTTTACTTTTTAAACTCCTAGGCCCGTATGCACCGACAAAACATAACTTTATAAGAGGATAAAGGTGACGCTATGAAACGTTCACGTGACCGTAATTATTCTTAACGTTACCGTTGCTAAATAATAATTTCGGTCATGTGTAGGTAGCATCATCTTTTTCCTCTGATGAATTAATCTTTGGTCTGGGCGTACGGGCATTACATTCAGAGAACCAGGTAGATACAATTTTTAATTAATAATCATTACATGCATCTAATAATTTATTAGATATTTTTATAGAACACGTTTATTTGCCGTCTTTGAGTCACTTATACATTCGTGCCACGATTGTTTTAATTCAGGGAAACGACGACAATTAAAAAAAAAAAATCATACTCTAAATAAATTGTGATAATTCCAACAGCACTTCAGTGGATTCTCAAATCAACACGCTTTGATTTACATTTTGCGGCTAACGCGATATTCCCAAACTATTTTCGATCTCAGTTAGATCACGGTTTTACGTAGTCATGTAAATAGAAAACAAAAATATTTCAGTCACGTTTCAAAATGAATGGCATTTTCTGTTTAAATTGGCGTTGAAACGATTCGAGAATTTCGGTAAGGCGTTCGACCCAGTACAAAAAATAGCAATAAAAAGGCTCGCGTGAGTGGCAAGAACGCTGTTGTTATCCCCGAAATAGAGACACCCCCAGACATCACAGATCGACACACGAACCGAAGACACACGTACCCTAGAACTCTATAAGCCATAAACGTGTGATATCTTGATATAATGTTTTTGTATCCGTGTCTCTCTATATATATAGAAATATGGTTGTTTGTGGGTCTGTATAATGTGTTTGTTATGGTACCCTTGACAATCGCGACTTTACCTCTCTATAAGATATATACGACGGTACAAATATAAACATTTAATGGGTGGGCGCGCTTCACTCTGCATGGCTGGATTTGGGTGGAGTGGCGACGCACTCTCGCTGACACCCTGTATACAACGTGCAACCCGAATTAAAGTGCCAGGGGACACATTAACAGTAACCTATTTCATTTCGCCCAGCACGTGGGAATATCTTCCCTCCTATATCCTCTTGAGACCTTGGATTTGAAAGGTATCAGATTCACGTGAAATCTAGATTTATAAAAACAAGCTGTGGATTTCCGATAGCTATGCCAACAATAGACCACGTATAATTACTATTGAATAGTATTTGCGTCCAGCACCAGAGGTTGCGAATTCTTTGTTATCTTGCATAAAGGCTAAAATTCATTTAGCATTCCTTACAATTTTTACAATTTTTGCAAGAAGTTTGAAATTACCCTAATTTGAAATTCGCCTAATATTAGAATTGAAAGCTACCTTATTTCACAAACGATTTTATTTTTCTCTTGACAACATTCGTAATTGCAAATTCAAATGTTTCATTTTGCAAGACACAAACCTTTTTCTATTTCAAAAGAAATTTTCTTGAGACAAGCTGCATTTAACCAATTCTTGCGCTGAGTGATTATCACGATATGAAATAATTTTCATCATTTTTTATTTAATTTTGTAAGTCGTGAAGAGTATGGAAATAATTTGACATTAAAAGTCAAAGCCATTATTTACATATAAAAATAGACATCTATTGCTCTGTTACAGTAAGGAAAATGCACTACATGAGGCATTCTGTACATGTAGTAAGATTTTCTATTTCTCCTAGCCACATAAACCCCGTCAGTGACATCAGCGTTTTTGCAAACAAACCGCCGCACAAAATATTTCAAATTTCACTTGTTTTCAATATAAAATGAATAGTGCATCACTTTGTTCTACGTATCAGCCCAATTCGATAACAAGCATTTCACGAACGGCTTTCCAAGGACGGGATATTGCCTGCAGTGTAAAAAATAAATGTCTCGAAAGGTGATTGGGTTTGAGCTGAGGGCTTGCTGAGGATTGGCGCGAGGCTTCTCGATAATGGAATATTGGCTACACACAAGCGAAGAGACCCTGCCGTTGGCCTATATGTTCGGGAGGGGGCTAGCGTACAAAACGTGTATAGGGCACGTTTTCTCTAACTTTTATTTGTTTTTGGCGCCTCGATATTTACATGTGCCCCGGCGTACCGCTCGGGCGCTTCACGACTACCAAAGTCAATAGTTTGAATAAACTTGCGCCATCGGAATTCCCCCTTCTCCTCCAATCCTCAATAAATATTTATAGTCATATGTGCGTACATGAAGGTTCGTCACGCTGTGGTGGGTTTTTAAGGGGGAACTGACTAGGGCGTAGATTACAAGAGATAGGTTATAACACATTGATGATTACAGAAGACTTCCAGAAACTCAATTCGTGTATTAAGATAATATAAGAATTGCTCCGTCCGCTGTGGCTGAGAGGTAGCGTGCTCGATTGCTCCGTCCGCTGTGGCTGAGAGGTAGCGTGCTCGCTCACCAACCAGCGGATCTGGGTTCGATTCCCAGCGCAGCCG
>JAUJYS010005776.1:0-10812 GCA_033995665.1 Melogona broelemanni | reverse complement strand
ACCACGAGCCAATCAAACGATCGGCTGCGCTGGGAATCGAACCCAGATCCGCTGGTTGGTGATCGAGCACGCTACCTTTCGGCCACAGCGGACGGAGTGTAAGTAGCACCACCCATTTCATAAGCGTTCATGTTTTCATAAACCAAAAGTACAAACAACAGAAATAAATATAGAAATGCATCATCGATTGCAGGCATGCCCCTCAACAATCGAAAAATTTCCATTAATTTTCTATGTGTACAAAATAAATTTAGGCAGACAAAAACTTATTTTTTAACCTTTCCAAGCTATGAACCCTATATATTGGTACTGCGAACACAATTTGCAGAGTGTTCCAAAGCAAAAAAAAAGTGTGTAAGGAAATCCACAAAGTAAAGTAAGTTCATTTCTAGCTGAGCAAGAACCCCTGAATATCGATACTGTAAACTCACTTAATCGCGCCATTGCCATGCCATGCCATTTAATATTGATCCGGGCTTTGCAATAAACGGTTCATTATCCGCGCAGCCACAACAAACACACGGGTCCATAAATAGACGGGTGTTGGCTGGCCGGACAGTGCGTTGGTAACCCTTCCTTTCACCCCGCAGTCCACCGTCCCCGGTTCGCCTTGAACAGAGTCAGAGGCGTGGGAAGAGGGCGTGGCATCAGCAGCCAACACCACCGACGGTGACTCCCACCCCCATTCACCCGACAAAACCCGTCTTGGTCGTCGGCGTTGCGGCTACGGTTTATCGGCCTTGCCAGGGCATTTCCGGGGAGATCGGGATACTAACGCTTTATTCACGGCTAAATCAAGTCCGAGGACAGGCAGAACTTTCACAGGCTTTATTCGAATATTGCAATCTACCGTCATACCGTCACAGCGTGGCCTTTGCGTCACAAGAGTCGATGCAGCTGCGCAATCAAGATTTTGTGCACACAAAATGACGGAAACTCTGTTTTATTACATAGGATATTTTTCGTGCAGCACTGTTGCTGCACAGATATCCGGATATTTCCAGTATTATCGACCAATTTTTTGTTTGTAGCAAATAAATTTTCATTTATTTAAATGTCTGATTTGTGCTGCAATTCAATGAAATATAACTGTAACTGATGAATTAAATTGTCGATAATGAAATGTAGCTGTAACTGATGAATTTAATTGTCACATTATTGGGCATTTCAGAAATGTCATTATTGAAACCGAATTGCATCACAAATCACACATTTAAATAATTGAAAACTTATTTGCTACAAACAAAATCTGTTATAATACTGGTAATTTTTGGCGATAAATGAAATGAAATTAAATTTGTTATGAAATAGTCATTCATATCTGCGTGCTCCAGTACTTTTATCAAAGTTGCTCGATTTAAATTGGTTAGTTAAAAATGAATAGGGGATCGCAAAAAAAAATTAAATAATGAAGACAGAAAAGCGCATTTTTTCTGTTAATTAATATGTTTGTATTTTTGTTCTGCGTGAGTCGCTGAGAAAGTATTGTTGATAAAACCATTTTTATAAAACAAAAACAACAAATAAAAAAATACAAACCGGTATATTACCTCTACCCTTTGCGAGGTTAAAAAAATATACAGGGTGTCCGAAAAGTCCCGCATAACATGAACAACGACAATGTTAATATTAATTATTCCATTATACGTGCATTTTAATTAAATTATTTATTTCTTATCATAGAGATTCGGCTTAACATTTTGGCCTCAACCAATAATAAAAATAAATAAAATGACACAATTAAATCGTATAGGCGTCATTCAATTCAAGTCAAAATTTTGGCCCGGCCACACGTAAAATCACTGGCACCAAGAAGACGTGTATGGCCACCCCGACAGCAGCAAACAAGAGTCGAGCATGTACACCCCCAGCAATTTGTGCTCTCAACAAACAGCAGGCACCCACATTAATGAAGAGCGCAGTCGCAACAAACAAACAAACAAAAAAAAAAAGGTCACAAGCCCGGCTGGCTAAAGACAGGTTGGGAATTAATCAACAGCCCACCCCTCTCTCATCTTCCTCCCATTTTTCTTTTTTTTACAGACTTTCGATTGCCAAGTTCGACTGACAAGCCCACCGTTCTCATTCGGGATTAAAACTTGTTCTTTTACAACGTGATTCAAGTCATCTTTTAAGATGTACCGAGTGTGGCTCAGTGGTTTTTCAAGTTAGATGTTGGGTTAGGCTCTTTACACACCAGCCGTTAACCATCCACGGCTACAAGCCTCGTCATGCAGGCCCGTGTTCGCCTACTGTGACCTTGATCGCGGGTTCAATTCCCACGACCGAAACATAGTCGTACACACGCCTTCCTTCGAAATAGAAGTAAAGCCATGGAACTCGTTTGTTAGCAGGTGGACGTTAAAAATCCGTACCTAGGTTTGAAGTCTAGGCAGGCAAAAATTACGAATTCATGCAGCGTTTTATTATTTTAGTCTCCTTCATCAGTGAACAAAAATTGATACAAATTATCCATGTTTATGAAAAAAGTCGCTTCTTTTTTAAAATATATCACCAAGTTTTTTATCTTTTGTTTAATGGTTAATCTTTGATTGACTTCAAGTAGGATGGGAGAGTTTGAAGATCGAAAAAAAAATAAGTGTGCTGGCCGGCAAAAGACTTACCCATGCGAAACCGCAACAGAAAAAAAATGTGAAGATGTTCGCTAAAAGTCAGACCATTAATATCGTCCGAATCGGGTTTTCCTCCCTGCAAAGGATCGGCCAAACCCTTGCTTGTTTGGGCTATTGATACAATGACCCGGCAGGGGCTTACGCACACATATAGAGCTCGTCTACATCAAAGGTTCTTAAACCGGATCCTCCGTAGAATCGGTTTAAAGAGGTGCCCGAACTGAGAGCATTACAATGTAAATCTTTCGACCAGACTATCAGCTCTACAAAAAATAAAATACGCAAATATTTTTTTCCTGGACATAAACGGTAATTAACGGTACCTAATCACTCGCCAATCCAATTCTGCCCTGAAAAAAAAAATTAATAAAAATAAAAACTGACTAGTAAAAATGAATCCGGCAGACAAAACCTGCGCGAAACAAAAACGCCAATGCAAAGGGGGAAAAAACGCCGACAATGACAGCATTTTATCTTTTCCTGGCTAATAAAAAAAGGTTAAGCGCGAGCCAGGCCATAGCCACCAAACCCAGTACCCCGATTTCTTCCAGGGGAAAACTAGCGCTACTGACGCCTTCTAATGGAGACCGCTCCCAAATTATGCCGCGACTCATTAAGGAGGCAAGCTCAACAGGGACTGCTGCCCAGGGTACGGAATAAGTTGAGATTCGAAACCGTCAGACATTTCTAAACGCAGCCACCAAAGGTCAAAGTCTAAATGAATTTTGACTGAAATCTGTGGCTAGAATTGGCATTTAGGCTCCGGTAGAGCCATCGTTGGAGGCGCCCCACTAGCGACTAATGTTTTTCAAAATAATTTTTTTAACAACATTAATTTAAAGATAATCTTTCCACTCAGAAATGTCAACAGATTTCAAACTTTTCCTTTAGTGAAAATACAATTTTATGGGAAGTTAGCGCGGTTGATAGAATTATTGTCACCATACATGCATCTTCAAAATAGCAGGAGGCGCAATTTTAACAAATTGTCCAGGGTTCATTAACCCCCTCCCACCACCCAACGAAGGACCTGTCTACCTGGCCCCGGTCACCCTTGCCAACATACCTGTGGCGGCGTCGACCAAGCCATAAATTGCGGTTCAAGGCCTCTGCCGCCGCCCACGCAGCTCTATTCGCCCACCGACACCAGAGTTTCAACGCGACCACGCTTATACACACGCATGCTCTCGTAAATTTTCATGACGGCAAAAAAAAATTCTACATAACGGATCCATTGCGTTTGTTGGCGAAAAGGCTGCATCTATCGCAAAAGTCACTTTTCGATTCTGAACGCGACTCACGGCGCCGACCAATCAGCATCGATAGCCTCCGCGAACCCACAAGAACATGTCCATCTTTTTACGACTTTTCTCCCGTTCGAACAGACGAAACCGCAAAAAAAAAAGGAAAAGGTGAAACGAGTAATTAAAAATTGAATGTTGGCAGTTGGAAGACGCATTTGCAAAAGGTAATAAAAATAACGAAAATGCACCGCTTAAAAATAATAATAATTACGTGGGCAGTACAAAGACGTTCAAGATTTGAGCACAATGGAACCAACTAAAATTATCCAGTCTAAAATTAATTATAATAATTATGCAAGATGTAAAATACCTTTTGTACAGCTAATATAATATTAACCAGAACCAGAACAGTAAACTCCGCAATTTATTGAGACCAATAAAATAATTTATCTGTTCCAGTAACCATAAGACAAAAGCCATTTCAGACAAATTCAGCAGAAGTAATTCATTGACTGATATCACGATTAACTTTTATTAAAAATAGATTTGCTAGATTTAATTAATTGAACTACTTAAAAGTTGTAAAAAAAACATATTTTTATCTCTTTCATTATTTTTTTTTTCAATTTACAGAGAAAATTATTGACCATTGCCCCGGGTGATCAAAATAAAATTTAAACAATCATTCACTAAGGAAAAGTCCTTGTCGCTATTGAACGACAAAATTCAGATTCCCCGTGCCTAGTCAATGACTCAGAGTTTCTTTCGATCCTCACAGCTCTTTGATACGTGTTGCCCGCATATGTCGTATGCCATTGCCAAACACAGTCTCAAAACGCCCATCGACTCCTCGAGTTTAAAAACTAACGAGCCTATGCCGGCAATATTTTTCAATCTATCATTTTTGAATATCATTGATCGGGATGTGGTGGTGAGGGCGTTTAACATTTTAAATACTAACCACGATTAGCGCCTCGCCAGCGGAAGCGCTAGCTCCCAGGGTGGACGCGACCCAAAAACTCCGACCAACTTCGTAATTGCTCGACGAGAATGCCTTTTGGCAGTAGTTCTCTTTTCTTGAGCCTGAACGGAAGTATTTTCTTTTTTACCAGGTGTCAAATTTTTAATTACTGATTACACGTAGTGAGGGCATGAGGAGTGTTTTTTTTTATTTAAAAGTAAGGTCGTATTAATCGCAATTTTATTTTTGGCTTTTATCAAAGAAACTGTATTGGCAATCGCCATCTTTCAATTAGTACTAACAACAGAAATAAATAAAAGTGCAAAAAATATAAAAGTGCGAAATGCAATTTACTTTTTTTAAAAGCTTAGGTCCAGTATAACTGGGTTCGCAGTATAACAAAGTTCCAAGTATAACTTTTGAATATCCATTTAATTTGGAAAGCGGCCAAATTTAACTGCCTGCTGTCAGTGATTATCGTTAAAGCTAAAAGTACCAATAAAGTCCCTACTTAGGAAGAGTAGACAAACCTAATAGGCTTAGGAAAGTTACCATGTCGCCCCCTGGTGAGACGGAATAACAATTGGCAAGACAGAATAGCATTACAGTTCAAGAAAAGTGCTCAACATTGGCGTCCAGGTTGCTAATGCACGCTAAATGTCTCCGGGCGATTGACGGCATACCTCCGACCCCCGCAAAATTGACTTTCCAAACCAGAAGTCATGGACGACGAACGGAATAATCGGATTGGTTAATGACGGCTCTTATTGGACGGTTAACCGATTATTGTACACGGTGAGGAAGCGATGTAGGAAGAGAAGGGGAAAAAAAAAACGACATAAAAAAGCGTGGACCGACAAAATATTTTGATCAATCAGGTATATAGCCTCATGAGACCCCTCTGTATAAGAATAATTTACAGTCCAGTCAAAAAAGGAAACTGTTCCCGTTCCAGTTTTTGTCCTTACCATAAAAAAAGGAATCTATTCCAGTTTTCGTTCCACCCATAAAAAAAGGAACATGTTCCCGCTCCAGGTTTTGTTCCTCCCACGAAAAAGGAACCCGTACCTGTTCCAGTTTGTACAGAAATTAAAAGGAACCTCCGTTCCAGTTTCCAAAAAAAGGAACTAAACCATTCTTAACGTTCCTCCATAGGAAAAAGAACCTAGGCGTTCCAAAGTTCCTAAAAAAAGGAACCAGGAAAGGAACTTTTCCGTTCCGATCCTACCCAACACTGAATCTCAACCACCTGGTGGCAGCACCTTACAGGGTGGCGAACATTGTCTAGGTCAAAAGTCTTACCCATCTTGATTGTCCGTCTAAACTGCTAATGACCACACGTAGCATTTCTGATTCCAGCCACATGGTGGCAGCAGCGTACGGAGGTCTCAGGAGGCGGCAGTACGCATCTAATATGACGAGGACACGAGGGGAGGAGAAACGGCGCGAATACCATTCTGTTGCAATAAATAATTACTGGTCACCGAACGACGTTCTGCGGTCAAGTTAGATCAGCCCAAGAGAGTCAATATCACTCCTTCCCCTCCCACCCTCTCCCTTCTCCTCACCTTTCCCTCGCACCTCATGTTACCAATAACAAATCCTCTTATAGATGTTCCCTTCGCGGCTAAATACAAAAAAACTGATCGAACAGGTAGATAAGAGGACCAACACGCACATGCGTTTTTTTTGGTAGAAGAAGCGGACATGGACTAATATAGACGGGAAGGGTAACCAACGCCTCCCAGAATAAAAATTACCGGACACTCGAGCCGAGATGCAGTACAATTATAGGTGCCGTGTGAGGTAGTGGTTAGCTCGTCGAACCACTCGGGTTCAATTCCCGACCCATAAAATCGGAACTTTTCGGGTGAAAAAATTCGAAAGAGCACGCCTTCCTTGGGAATGGTAATACAGTTGTGGGACACGTGCCTGTTCGTTGTCAGGTACATGTTAAAAATCCCCACCTGGGAGAGAAGCTAAACAAACATAATGATTAGGCTAAAAATAAAGATGATGGCGCAGAGATGAATGTCAAACAAATAACAAATAAACTTTCATTTGTTTAAAAAAAAGTTTGAAACTATTTATTTTTGACTGTAACTGATGTAATAATGATTAACTTAATTTATAGCCTTACTATCGGGCATTTAATTTTTTTTTTGTTACTTATGCAAAATTACCAAGTCGCCACCTTTGGGGGTAAGTTTGCAACTGACGTGATTCGAGGACAAAATTTGTGAATTAGTTTTAAATTTTGAGTGGAAAAATACTTTTACTGAATAATTGTGCTGACCACTTTTATTTTTTTCCCCGGTTATAACACAAGAGATAAATTTAAGCCTTCGCTAAATATCGATATTAGTTCGCATATTTGTTTTGGTATTACTTTTGCGCTTGAAGAAACGCCATTTCATAGGTAAAAGAAGTGTTAAAAAAATAAAGATATTAGAAATAAAAATGATATGGCATTTCTTTTCCTTTTTCCTCACCAATTCCAAATGAGCGATCGTTCCGAATATTCCGTCAGTGGTCACCCTAGAGCGCAACGAAAACAAATCATATTTCTCACCTCAAATCACCTCACCGTTTCCCCCTTACCCCATCCTCTCTCAGCAGCGTCCACCCATCTGAGACCACGCGATCAAACCGCACCAAGCTGTTACTTTTACACCTTAAACTTTCATATTCACTGGCCCTAACTGATGGCATTACTAAGATTCGATCTATTTACGCCCTGTCATTCACATTCACGCTTTCCAAAATTTAAAATAGTCAGCAGAACCGATGCGAAAGATTCGTTAGAACTTTAATTAAAAAAGAAACCAGAAACGCTCTTTAAAAATAAAGACAATCGTTAACAAACGCAAAGGAGTAAAACCGTGAATATCCTATACACGACACATCGCGGTACAACCCACTGAAACTGCACAACAATTAAATTATATCGACTTCTCAAACTTAAACTAAAACCATCACTGTTACATTTCAAATATATTCCAACAAATTAGAAAAAAAATGTACGCGGCACGCGGATCGATTTGGCCAAGCGGCCGTCATAAAAAATTAAATTCTCAGTCGGGAATCGAACCCGCGATCACAGGCGCAGTTGGCGAACTCGCTAACCACTACGCCACACGGCCAATGTGGAATTAACGAGCGCCAACTCCAATGTTCCGAAGAGGATACCTACGAACCATACGATGACAACCCAAAAATTGAGATTGGACCAGGAAGAGCGAGGAATAAGATGACCACCGTCGATACCCTTGAAACGGCAGACGATTCCTCAAAAAGAGACACGGTCGAACTTTCCATTGGGCCCGATAAGAGAATCAGTAAGGCACGCCGGCCATTGTTCGAAGGTGATGTCGTCATCGTTCATTATCGTCCAATCGGTGATTAGGTTTGTGTTCTTCATTTTTTTCTAACCTTTTCCGGCTATCGGGTGATGGTGGTGGTAATCACCTATTTCCTAATATAAGCAGACTCTGGGAATAATTGGTGGCGAGAACTAAAGAGAAAATGTGCCGTATTTTTGACCGCCAGGATGCCGGGTACACCGAATTGCAATTTTAAGGTACAAGGTCAATCTGTCACTCATATTTGTGATTTGAAAGACGAGCTAGTCTGGCGAATAATTTGCTTCTCAAAATGAGGAACTGCGAGGGAAAAAAATTAAACGATTTAAAATGCTCATTGTGAAATTTAGAGGTCAAGGTTCATACTGAAATTTGGTAATCAGTTTTCTTGACTTTCCCCTGAAAAAAATCGATAATTTCCCCCAGCCTTTCCCTAACCAATATAAAAATGTTATCTGGCTTTTTCCTGAAGAAAATCAAAATTTCTCCTCACACTTTTTTTAAAAGACCAAATTACAGTCTCCTAACATTTTCCCTGACCAAAAAAAAAAAAAAAAACAATTTCAAGTAACGCATTGAAAATAGAAAGAACAAGCGAGCGCGCAGCGACAATTTTTTTGACAGTGCCCAAAGTACTGTGATTTTCCGCCTTTAGAACAAAAGTATAACAAAAAAATTGACCAAAAATTGTATTTCAATTCCGTTCAGAAATATTTCATACTTTTCCAACTTTTTTGACGACTTTCCCCGACCAAAATTAATTTCCACGACTTTCTTTTGAACGACTTTCCAGGTAGCTAGCTGGAAACACTGGAAAAAACTAAATTTCAATTTCAATGCGATTATATATTAAAAAAAAACGCTCTTCTTGACGACGAACACCCCACATGTCCACCTCCCCTTCCCCCCAACCGAGTTTAACCGCACATTAGAAAATCAATCGAACCCACAAACGCAAGAGGTGACTATTGCGGTGAACGGAACATCAGGCCATCGACGACGCCCGATAGCCATCGCGCTTGGAAGAAGGGGAGGGGGTTAATGACGTCACGGCCGGAGCACGACATTAATGGCCGCCATAAAAATATTAATATATTTTAACCGAGGTCGCATCACCAACACCGCAGCCAATTCCCCCAGCCACTCATCGTAGTCCATCTCTTTTTTTTTTAAACGCGCCATCGACCCACACCCGAAATTGGAAAACAAAAAAAAGGTCAGCGGGACGTGGACGTGGATGCGCATGCGCAGTGCAAAACCCCGTTCCGATAGGCCGGATCAGCTTTATCCCCCTCCCCTCCCCCCTCCGCCCCCATCAACTTGGGTCAACAGATATTCGATCAGTGGAGAGAAGAAAAAAAAACAATTGTCCTCAATTGGGGAAACTATTTCAACAGTCCTATGAGGTCAGGTACATGCTCTGATGTTGCGGCATTACTGGAGAGGAAATTTGGGATAAGCTCACTGCTCACCTGATAAGTACAGTTAAATAACATGTGTCCCTACGTTATATGCCTGTAATTTTTAAAATTATATTTTATTATCAAATTGTTCGCAATACGTAACTATACGTACCAAACGAAGATAAGTATATATTTCTTTATTATAACTAATATATGTACATGCGAGCAGCCCCGGGTGGGGAGACTATGGAGGAGGTAATTTTATGTATTTATTCCTGGGTAATAATTGTTTCGAAATAGAGAAATACGTAAAATCGATAAAATGAGTAGATTTAATGCGACGAAAATGACCTTTAATTTACCCCAGCTCTAGTCACCAGGCTCCACCACAGTTGAACACTCTTAAATCGATCTATGGTGGTCTATGTTTTTACGTCATAACGCAATAGCCGCATTTCCGCTTCAGACAAAAAAGGTGGCAAAGTCCAGTGCAGTCCTGAGGCGTCGAACGCTTTGCATAAGTCAGTCTTAGCCATAAAAGCATTTTTCTCTCCTTCACTTTGACCACTCGGTATTATTGGCGTACAAGAAGGGGGTTTCAGTCTAATCGGTTTTTCCTATCTTTCTCCTCCACCCCTCCCCTCGTATATTTCTGCATCAACAAGTAGTGATGGAAAAATAAAATCTTACACGGACCGGATGTTTATAAACGACCGTTGCTTTGTTGCCTTCCGGTTTTAAATTTTAAGAAACTCGCGTTGCTCACACAAAAGGTCACAAAAAAAGGTTTGGCGCCCTCGAAACGAATTTGCATAACCTAGGTTTCATACCAATGTAGGGATCTCTAGTGTGTGCCTGACAACAGCCAGGCAAGGATCTCACGGATTTACAGGGACCTCCTGAATCTCATTCTTCATTCTTTCAGGAAGGCTTGCGTTCATTCTTTGCGGAAGGCTTGCGTTCATTCTTTTCGGAAGGCTTGCGTTAATTGCGTACCAATATATCTCGCCCGAAAGATTCAGGAGGCCTCGATCCGGAGATTGAACCCGCATACACGAAAACAGTAGACGAAAACCAACCACTAAGCCACACGGTACATCTACAGTGTGTGACAACCAATGTACAAGTCGTCATAGTCCGTCCGCTGTGGCCGAGAGGTAGCGTGCTCGCTCGCCAACCAGCGGATCTGGGTTCGATTCCCAGTGCAGC
>JAUJYS010005775.1:0-10815 GCA_033995665.1 Melogona broelemanni | reverse complement strand
AGCGACGCGAGGGGTACAATAACCTCCTGTAGTGTTATTCACTACAGTGATCCGGAACAAAAAAAAAAAAAAAATATATATATATATATTTCTCCAAGTACTCCTGTTCTTTGTATTTATAGAATTTGGATGAATGTCTTGCGATTGCCGATATTGGAAAGAGAAGAAATGTATCCGTGAACGGTGAACATATCGAACATAAATCAGCAGAACGGAAAAACGCAAAAAAATGTTTTCGAACATTTTCAGTGGAAAAATACATGGTGCAAATAGTGAAACGTTCTATTTATATTTTTGATAACCCCTACAACATTTCGTTTCTGTGACATTTTTCAAACGTCACGGTTTATAAAATGTTGACTACAAGAGCGTACAAGTTGTTCAAAATCTAGGTGGAAAGGATATTTCCTTTTTTTCACTTTTAAACCCCCACTGGAGAAAATGTCAAAAAGTGGTTCCCTGATTTTTTTTTCGGTTTGCGCAGTGACATTTATCTGACGATAGATTTGAAAAACCGGACATATAAGCCTTTGCAATTGTCATATGCGGATCAATACTAATGCTAGCAGATGGGGACGAAAAATATCTTTAGAAACACGGTTTGGTTGGATGCACTCCGGATTCAAAAATTCGCGACGATTTCGTTCGAGCAAAGGAGCGATGAACACAAATCTCTATTGACGCTCACCACTTTTTCAGGTAAAAATGGAAAACCTTTCTTGAAAAGTAGGTCACTTGTCAGAAAGTTTAGTCATTGTTTTGGTTTAAATAATGCGATGAGTGATTTATTACTAGTTACTTATAAAACAATTATTGAAATCACATTACCAAAGCGATAAGAGGGGTATAGAATCTCCTGTAGTGATATTCATTACAGTGATCAGGATTAATAAAACATATAACCGAAAAGTTCTATAGATTAAAAAATATTGCCGAGACTAACCGCATTACGTTTGAAGGGATCGGTGAATTCTCAGAGATATGATGGTTTATAGCCTTTGGAAGTAAATCAATGCCTCCAATAAAGGTTCCTAATTATTCCTCCAAACCATGATCATCTGTAATCATTATTTCATTCAATTGTATGACTAACAATGTTTAAATATCTCACGAGTGGACTTTACCTCGAAAGAATGAGAAATATAGAAATAGGATAAGCGTGTACAATGCTCAAATGTGCTTACCATAATTCAATTTGTATGCAAAACTCTTACAACTAAGCCTTTTCAGAATTTAGATTAGCAGACCTACCACGTAACAATGTAGAAATTATACACAGGAACAAGCACTAAAATATGCAAATACGATTATATGGATAAACCTGATATTCAAACACGCTCTCTATCGCGATCCAAGCTTATAATTGCGTGTTCAACCACTCACTGTGTATATGGATCGGTCGACTTATTAAGCCGAACTCTTTTTGGTGACTACAAAATCAGTCCTGAGTATTGTCACGACGCGATGCCCGCACTAAGCGGACATTTGGTTAGCTGTGTTTGCATAATGATGTGTCCCTTTACGAAAATCGATCGTCGAAAGCACGCACTTGAAGCTGGTGCTAATAGGAGTATAGCCTTTCGTCAACACACTTGAGTCCAATACTCGCCTGCCTATCGAAGGAAGGTCAATTGGAACGCAATATCCTCGGGAGACCATCCGATCCAGCCTGCTTGAGCCGCGACTCAAATCGATAGCAATATCTCTGCGTTTCTTGAGTGGAAACGGTTTCTAACGCCTGTTCCTGCTGCATAAGCTATTTAAAAAATAAGGATCCTTGACCAGGAATGGAAACTGCAACAATTGTAGTAGGCTTGCACTTTTTATTATTAAATAAAGAAGATAAGATCTCGTATCTTCTTTATTTAGTAATAGTAAAAAGTGCAAGCCTACTACAATTGTTGCCGTTTCCATCCCTGGTCAAGGATCCTTATTTTTTAAGTTTCATTCTCACGGCTCCTAAGAACATTTTAAAATTGCATAAGCTATACTTGGTGACCATCGGTAACGACACACATTCGTTTGGTATGGAAAATCTTAGCTATCATGGCTCATTGGGTATGGCAACATCCTACAGAGCGGACAGTCACGGGTTCGATTCCCAGCGCAGGTTCTCGCTTATTCAACGAGCCTGGGGTACTGGCGTCACCCCTGAGCTTCAATTAGGGAGTCCAGAGCCTAGGGGTGGATCCCCGGCAGCCTGGCTATACAAGCTGCCATTTCCCTTCCCTTCCCTGCCCCCTCCTCTAACATATCGCCATGGCGATACGAGGAGTAGTAATCCTGTAGTGATTAACCCTACAGTGATTAACAAAAAAAAAATAAAAAAAATTACAAGTTGCCATATGTAGATTTCAATATTGCAAAAAAACCACAAGCATCCCCAGAGGAGGTTATTGCGGGAGGGAGGAGTAAATAAACAACGATTTTTACCGCGATTTGAACTCGAATCTCTGGAAACTAAGTCCAGATTGCAAAGTTACACCATATAGCCGTTCTATACCGTAAAACCTGGTGGCCTTCCTGCCTAAACACGTCATAAAAAAGACCCAGAAGAGGCTATTGCCGTGGGGATAAACAATTGGTTCTACCGAGATTTGAACTCGAATCTCTAAATTTTAAGTCCAGAGTAAACATATTTATACCATCTAGCCGTTCCATGATTCACTTATGGCCACCCTGCCTAAAATCCACACGCCTAAACACGTCATAAAAATACCCAGAAGAGGCTATTGCGGTGGGGATAAACAATTGGTTCTACCGAGATTTGAACTCGAATCTCTAGATTCTAAGTCCAGAGTAAACATATTTATACCATCTAGCCGTTCCATGATTCTCTTATGGCCACCCTGCCTAAAATCATCTTAAAAAAATCAAAGAATATTATCATTATAAAATATTCTGCTTTTATTTAGTAATGCGAGGGCCAGAAAAAGTTGAAATCTAATTGATCCAGACTTCAAGTTACGGCCAAGAAGCCGTCCTTGACTGTCTTTCCTTTTCCAACCGTATTTGTTGCGAACCCCGAATAGTGTTGGTTGCTAACGTTTCCGATTTTGATTTGTTTCTCGTTGCAGATACTTGTTCACTATTGTCAGCTATCTTATTGGAGTTTTTATCTTTGCTACTATTGTTGGTAAGTTGAAATACGTTGGAAATGCTTCTCGCTCGGTTATCGTGATTCTCCATTTCCTTTCTACTCTTTTTCTATATATATGTCACCCATTGTGCGTCGGTGCGTTTTTCCCATACAAAAGATGCGTTTACTGTTACTGTTACTCGCGCAGGATACAAAATACGAAAACGTTTGGACGAGACTTCTAGACACAAATAGAGATACTACCGGATTTGCTCAGAACTGATATCCCTATGACGAAACACGAAGCTATTTGCTAAATGCGTTCTGGTGTTAATTTGACTGAATAATTCTATGTTTCAGGTCAAGTGGGAAATGTTATTACGAACCGAAATGCAAATCGGTTGGAATTTGAACGACTTTTGGTGAGTGATGACTATGATGTGATTGCTTTCAGTAGATAAGAGTAATGAGATGTTAATCGTCTAACACAAATGACACAAAAAGAAACTTAAATATCTAGCTAACACCGATATACCTAGAGTCTACTAAATATCCGGGGAATATCTACTAAATATCATTTCTGACAGTACAAAAAGTAGTTTTATTTTGTCAGTTCAGAAATATTTAAATAAACACGAAATTCTGTATTTCTAATTTACACTGCATTTCAGTTTCCTCGTGGTTTATTTTTAAATTTAACATTTCTTAGGGTTTTTTTTATACATTTTAACGAACTTTTTTCAAACATACTTGCAATTTATTCTACATTTTCTTCTTTAATACTACGAGTATAAGTAGTGTTCATTTTTTAATACTACGATACTAATATTGATATTTTAATATGATTTTAATACTGCTAGTATAAGTATTATTCATTTTTATAAAGATATTTAGTTTATTTTTTCAGTTGAAATTATTACAAGTAAATCATAGACGTTAGAAAGTTTTGCCCCCCCCCCCCCCACCACCACCCCTCTGACCGATTGACATGTAAAAGCCAATTTGTGTTATAGCATTGCATCCTGGCTCTCTAAATTGAACACACATTTTTAATGGCCTGTCTTGTTAACGATCCCTCATTGGTGATAGCGCATTCAATTTTCTCTTTAGCAGAGTTTATGATTCGATTTCATCGGGCACTAAAATTAATTACGCCGTACCGCCAGCACAACGAAATGCCAAGCAATTTACGACGCAAGATTAATTTTATCACCCCACAAATGTCGATCGAAAATGATTTAGGAGCGATCGGTCAGGAATGTGACGTGATGCTAACCGGAAGCTAAGAGACAACAGTAGTAAAGCGAGCGCCATCCAGTGGCATAGGACAGCAATTTTTTATCTGTAGCGCTTCGCATATAAATTGATCCAATCGCGTATTGCAACAACGGTTCAGATACTATTCGCCATTCTGAGGTTGTTCCCTTAAAAAAGCACGAGTTTTGGTAATGTTACGGGACGGATACATGGTTACGGGATTCGTCACCCACCAGACTGCTACCACCACCACCACCACCACCAACCACTTATTGAAACGTGAGGCGGCAGATGCGCTAGGCTGTAACGTCTGGTTACATCACAGTTTACCTGAGGGTGATGTGCGGAGAATAAGGTATTGGATATGGACGTGAAATGGGGTGGGGGTAATAAAAATTAGTCGATTTTCCCGCACCCCTCCAGGCAATATTTCAGGCACGTTTATAAACCCGTTATGATCAGCGCATAATTTGTACGTGACGCGATATAACGATAGGAATAATGGCTCATCCAGCTGGTAAAGGTTGCCTCAATATTTTTTTCGATTTTCCATAACGAGAAATCGTGCTACACGGTGTCTAACGCGTAGGGAAAATATACTAGTATGTGTATAATGAAATTTTTGGAAAGAATCGCTTTCAACTAGGTCGGCCCCCAGTGGCTCAGTGGATATGGTCACAATCCACTGAGCGGGTGGTCTCGGGTTTATTCGATCCAGTGGGACTGGAATGTGCCCCTCACATATTGCCATAGCAACACGAGGGGTACAATAACCTCCTGTAGTGCTATTCACTACAGTAATCCGGAATAAAATAATAAAAAATAAACTGAATAGCGACATTTTCGAAATTAAAAGCGATAAACAGCAACTTTTAACACCTTACTAAACTGATATAAAAAAAAATGTTTAGGAGCCGTAGTATGTAAAATTCTAAAATAAACGATGGTATACTTGACAATAAGGATGAGATCATGAGATACGGCAACATTTGAACAAAGTGTGCAATTTATTGATTTGATAAAACTTATTCAATAAAAAAACATTTGACACAAATCTCTTTCTACGAACGTTTAACCTAATATCAAACGCAAGTACATTGGTTGTCTCACATTAGCGAGTACAAAGTATTAAAACAAATTTAGCGATTAGACAAAAAAAAAATACAATAATTATACACGAAAATATACAACAGTGTGACTTTTGTGACACTGTATATTTTCGTGTATAATTATTGTAAAAAAATTGTCTAATGGCTAAAAAAAAATAATACTTTGTACTCGCTAATGTGCAGACAACCATTAAACATGTACTTGCGTTTAATATTAGGTTAAACGTTCGTAGAAAGAGATTTGTGTCAAAAATGTTTTTTATTGAATAAGTTTTGTCAAATTATTTTTTTTTCAAATAAAATACACACCTTGTCCAAATGTTGCCGTATTCTCATCGTTATGGTCAAGGATACCATCGTTTATTTTAGCACCTTACTAAACTTTGAATAACGATGCCTCTATATTTCAAATTGTTTGCAGCTCTTGAAAATTTTAAATGCTGCTTTATTTCTATTATTCATTTCTGAATGTCTGTGTATCTGTTAATTCGTTCAAATCGTTCAACTCAAATTGGAGTGACTTTGAAGCGAATCAAGGTTCTAACGAAATGATCGGTTCTGCTTTAACGTAGGGGAATGAATAGCTAACATTTCCAAACTTTTGCCGAAATTTAGCGCAGCAATACATGAACAGTGTATCCTGTGCTCGAAGCCCCCTCTCCCGTTTGCGGTTACCGCGCATCCAACCTAATTATATTTCCCCAGTGCACTGGCGAAAACAATTACCCGAGTCGAACCCCATTTGCCGACAAGATCGCCGAAACGGCTCGTCAATTTCGGGTACAACCCTTTTGTCAATCATTTCGCTTTTAATGCGCTTGGGAGCCGCTGACGCATTAACGCCAAAAATTTAGAAAATAATAGATTTTTTTCTAGTTACAAAATAAGTGCAACTAAATGGATTACTAGTGAATTGCAATAACGTAGAAAAGGGTATTTAAAAACTAACGCTTGATCAAATTTAATTACATTGCTACAAGTTGCTTTTCACGTTTAATACCATCTGAAGCATCACCTATTGGCAAGGCAATGACAAAAATTCCCCTACTTTTCCCACATGTAGAGATTCGTGTGAACATTAGATGGCGCTCCATTAAGACAAGTGGGTAGGCTAAAAATAATATTGAGATGGGAATGATTTCAAGAGGTATAAAACATGTTTGATAAAAAGTAACTCAATTATTTTTTTCACGTGCAATATTTTTCTTCATTTTATTCAGAGGTGCATTATGCATACTTTTCCATTGGACTGTAAATAAGTTCGCGTATTCGTATTCTGAATGTATGCCATTGAAAAGTTTTACTAACCCACGTTAGATAGTTTGAAAGGCAACTCGAAATACGACGTGGATTTCAACTGAGAAGTTCGCCATCCAGTTGCCACTTATCGCGCAGGAAATCCGAGCTATGCTGGGGACTCTTTCAATTTCCTACACTGCGCGTGTACACAGGGTGCTGATATTGATAGTCACAGTCAGTTTACGGGAACTACGACAGGTTCAAGAAACGAGATTGATCTTAATATTGTTGTAAAGTGTTATAAAGTTATAAAGTGCTATTAAAAATGCAGAAAAAAATAGCTATTAAAACACTTTGCATTTAAGCAATATGAAATAAATACAGCATTATGAGTAAATGTTAGACAATTTTGAGTTTCTCGTTCAGGAAAATGCTCCTCATACGTCATGTTCCTAGCTCAAACTCATAACACAAAATGTTTTCGCGTGGTTTCTCGGACACAGGATGGTGCTAAACTTTATATGCGACATCACAAAGTGCCCCGGGACATGCAGAGAAGAGTACAGCGATGGTACGACTATACGTGGTCCAGGTAAGGTAAAATTTTGCTCATTGTCCCAATCAAAAACCAAGCTAAACTCACGGACCCTTCATCTTCTATGTTCCAAGCTAAACTCTGGGCATTTTTTTGGTAATGGAATGATCACTTCAAGACGAAATCCCACGAAACTTCATAGCACTTCCTTTAAAGCGAGATTTCTTGTAATTTGTATTTGTATTTCTCGAGATTTCAAAAGCGAGATAAATGTAGTAGTTTTTAACCCCTTCCGTGTCACAGCGTCGGAAAATATGCAATGGATGGAGGTCGTGGTGAGTTATTGAAAATAAATTAACTTCTTTTTATATGACTTTCGCGATGACTTTCACGAAATTAAAATGAGTGAAAACGACTTTCAAACAGTTTTCTGTGGAAATATCCACAGAAAACTGTTTTAACTAAATTACTTCAATCCAAGTATCTAATTTATAAAGTTTTTCGTTAGTTTTAATTTTACAATGTAGCTTCCAAAGCAAAAATATAACACTCGAGCCTATTTTTAACTTGAGCATATTTTTAAGTCAACGGTATCATGCAAGGAAGTGTAAAAACATTTTTATCTTGTGATCGTCTGGCATTCGGCTTAACGAATAAACGATTATGTGTCTTGGCAGAATTTTCATTGTCTGGCGTGATCCCGCTGGTAAAAGAGGCCAATAAATCATATGAACGTGTGGGAGTAGACGGTTGAGATTACTCGGCACACACGATGCGGCAACCATTCGTTTCCCGAGCAAACAATGTTCTTTAGAACGAGAACGGCGATGCTGAATAGTCAAGAATCATCTTCTCCTCTTTGTTTGCAGAGTACGCTTACGAAAATGAGACGTCAGCCCTTCTTCCCTCTGCTCCTATTTCATGCCTAAACAAATATGCATTAAATCATTCAGCCATTAATTTTTACTTAGCCTTGTGGCCTCCCCCCAGAAAGCAGGTTGGAAAACCGACGTATGACAAGATATCTGGTTTCGATATACATCTAACCATTTTATTCGATTTCTGGCATCTACGCATTGAAAGGCAGCGAAGATTAAAACAATGAAAGCTGGAGGCTATATAAAAAGCTCTATCGGGATTACGGGCTTTCTTGGAACAAACGATATGTTTCTTTTTTTCCCTTAGGCCTTCCTAAAATTAAAAATATTCTCGATTGGATACCGCATGCCACCAGCTGATGCCTGATGGGCTGCTGTACATTAGAAAGTTGGTGGAGAAAATATTCAGATGATGTGTTTTGCGAAATATCTCAGTGACTCAATAGCGGACTTCCGAATTTTCCACGTCACAGCTTTTCGTGTCATCGAGTGCGCCATCTGCTCAGGCTATTTCGTCTTCGAACAATTTTGGCATCACGTTCAAAATTCTGGCGAATAACGCTTCGCTGGATGTCGCGTCTTAACATTGGAGCTGAATATTTAAAGACTACTCGACGAGAGTCTGTAAAGTCTTTGGGGAATCTCTGTCTGAAGAATATTTAAACTGGCAATTACTACAGCGACGAGTCAGGCATTAATATACTATAAACTTTTCTAAAATTGTTATCATCTTATGGTTATGCGCGCCATGTCGTCCATGTGCCATTAGTGTCTAGATCAACTTTACCATGGCATAGTCTACATTTCTCCAGATGCGGCAGAAGGCTACCACTATCGCGGCATCCGCGACTAATTCGCCCTGCTCGTTCGCGAGTAACCTACCATGCCGTGAATCGTGCACGTCTCTGCGGGATAGAGAGATATAATCCCCCTATGCGGGAGAGGGCTACTACGATCGCGGCATTCTCAACCAATTCGCCGCACTTGCTCGAACTCTTCAATGCCGTAAATCGAAGTTATCGCTACGGCATGGAAGGTGCCAGCCCGTGCGACTCAAGTAGCGCGCGTTCACAAGCGAGCGGCGCGGTCTGAGGAGATAACATGACAAAATAAACTTAGTTATGATACCCCGGAATATTTCAAAATCAGGTTAAATACTATCGTCTATTTATTACAATATATTCAACAAATATTCCACGGCATGCTGAGTTTATATCTCGCGTCAAATATCGGCTATCGCGCTGGAAGGAATTAAGTTTTGTCCGAAATCATACACGAGAAAATTTCTTGCGCCTGAGTTCATCTCGGTGAAAACCACCAACATTTAAATTCAAACACAAAATGTACATTTACCTACCACGAATGACCACAAGCATGAGCCTTAACGTCATCCGATTCAGTCCGTCAGTCGATTAAGTCCAGTCCTGTCCTGGATCTATCATTATTTATTTAAATTCAAATAAGATAGAATTGATCGTTGGAGTGAATCGAAACTTTATCCAAGTTCGAAAACTCACACCCCGATTCACCTTTGCGTTTGCCTGCGACCAATATCACCAATCGCCAATACTATTGGTGTGGAATTTCGGTCATCGGTAGAGATCCTTTATTAATGCAATTAGCTCAGTGGACCACCAAAATCGCATTGGGTAGTGAGGGAGAAGGAGGGGGGGGGTGAATTTATGTGCCAGCCTTTTTGTGTCGTCAGTAATTCATGATCAATTTGGGCGTTCGTGCGCGCACTTGGAACGCCAAACTCTGTCTATTCTAATTTATTCACGGCAAGAAATGCGCGGCGCGGCGAACCGACGAAGAAAACAGTTGGGGCGCGTTGTCGATAAACTTGGGGATTTTCGGTGACTCGGCAGAAAAGCAGGTGACGTGTGATACCGCCGCTCGGTCCACCGCGGAGGGAGAGCAAGTATCATCCCCTCCCACTTCACCCCCCCCCTCCTTCGCAAAATTCAGATTATAGACGCAAACACGGTAGTGCCCAGCGCCGAAGTGAGTTGGTCAAATTGACCACAAATTGTGCGATCTAGCGAGTTGCAAACTGTCGCGCGAAGCCGCAAACGCGGTGACGCCATTTACAAGCTGAGAACGTCCGCACTCAGGATACATTACGCGAATAAGCCTGGCACTCTATGGGAAAGATACGATATGACAGGGGTTCTAAATCTGCTCAATGTGCGTGTGCAACTTTTATTTGCATTTACGTACTGTATTTACGTATTTTTATCATGTGTGGGCGCGCTTGGCGACCAAAAGATCTGGGTTCAATTCCTGGTGCCGTCGATCGTTGGATTGGCTCGTGGTACTGCGCGGGGGAAGGCAATGGCAAATCCCTTCTGTATTATGCCAAAAAAAAAATCAGTCAGCGTGACTGCTCCCTGAAGTCACCAGGTGTCGGAGGATCAAGTGCCGGGGTCCGGAGACGACACGAGGGACACAACATCATATTATTTATATTTATTACATCATTTTTTATAACCCATTCAAAGGGCAAGCACCCTTCTAACAACAATTATCTCTGTTGCTGCTGTATCTCCGGTACGGTACTCTTTTTTAAAAATAAATTATAACTGCAACAGATGTGCGGCCCCCGTGGTACAGTGGCTATAGTCATAGACTACTAAGCGGCTGGTCCCGGGTTCGATTCCCGGCAGAAGCAGTCGTTTCGACGAGCATTCGACGAGCTGCGGTACTGGTGTCACCCCT
>JAUJYS010005774.1:0-10815 GCA_033995665.1 Melogona broelemanni | reverse complement strand
GCCAACGAATAAACGAACGCCTGTGCCGGGAATCGAACCCGGGACCGTAGGCTCACTGAGCCATCGGTACGTACAAGCTTCCCAGCATGAAATAGTACCGGTAATTGAGAAAAGTCCGAGAATGCGATGGTTAAGACACTTTTAATCTGTCAGGTAAAGAGGATGGAATGTGTGATGTAAAGTCCAATAGTTTGACGTTTCAAAAGTGTAAACTGATTCATCGTGTATTCCTCGCGTGACGGGTCTCAGGTCGGGCGCGCCCCTAACGGCGACGTGCCGAGTCGCTCGGCCACTCCACCACAGTCGCCGCATCACCGCGGGCAAGCGAGCGAGAGGGAGATAGAGCGCGATCTCGAACGTAATTGAGGGCTTTTAATTGCCTGCCGCTGTTAATTCGGTTAAATCGAGTCGAAGCCACTAATGCCACCCGCGAGTGAAGCCACGTGCGCATCAGTCTCCACGTGCTTTCGTAAAATGGCGTCCAATTCAGTTTCACTCAGCAATTGACGCCATTACGCGTGCTTTGGGAAACGTCGAACAAACGTCGCAAATGTCTGGGATAGGAAGTTGCCCAATTCTCATCACCAAATCGAATAACTGACTTTGAGTTAATTTTAAGGAGGAAGGCGCGCACAAATAAATCGCTGCAGTTTAGGCAGACCAAACTGAGTAGAGCCGTAAATATGCCGTAACGTGCACTTGAGTTTCAATTTTTAGCTTTCCAGTACCAATATAATTTACAGTGTGTTTCATAAAATCTTGCACCCCGATATCGCCAATCGTATCGTCTTAAATATTTGACCAAATCTTTTACATATTTTAAAAAAATAATAGACTAACATCATGGTGGTTATCTAACTTTATATTCTATTTCTTTCCGGTGTGTTTTAATTAATCTAATTGTTTCCGTAGCTTTTTAACATGCGCTCGAAAGTTAAAAGCCGCGAGCGCCATCTGGCGACTGAGGCGTCGATAAAATGCTAATCAATTACTGTATACATGTTACTGTTACTGTTACATATTCCTGGGGTACTGGCGTCACCCCTGAGCTTTCACTAGGGAGTCCAGAGCTTAGGGGTGGATCCTGCAGTCTGGCTATTCCAGCTGCCCTCCCTCTTCCCTTCCCTTCCATGCCCCTCACATATCTCTAAAGAGACACGAGGGTGCAGTAATCCTGTAGTGCATTAGGCGCTACGGCGATTGAAAAAAAAAATAATCAAGCTTTTGCAACTACATATTGTCCGAAAACCTTAGAATACACTTCGCTTTGCATTTCAAATGAATATTATTTCCTAAAAACCAAAGCAAAAAAGAAGTTTCAGTTATACTTTCTGAAACTGCGTGATGCGTTTAATAGATTGCGTCAGTCAGTACAAATGACAAGGAAAAAAATCAGCGAACTAACCAACCTAAGTTTCGATAAAAAAATCGTACACTAATCAGTAAAAACACTATGGCAATCCTTCTGTAATTCATTCGCATTTTTCGAAATTATATTTCAGATCAACCCGAAAGCTCCATTGGAGATAGCCTGCATTTTGGCCTGCGGATTTTCGACTGGCTACGGCAGTTCGGCCAACTGCGTTCAAATCCAGAAAGGCGACAAAACTGCCGTATGGGGCATGGGCGGCGTTGGATTGGCCACTGCCGTGGGCTGCAAGGAGAAGGGTGCCAGCGTGATAGTTGGAATCGGAGCTTCCAACTCCAAGGAAGAAATCGGTAATAACAGAGTCTCAAAAAAAAAATTGTGGACCAAGATGCATAAAGCTGAACAAATCATCCAATTTTCGAAATCTACATTTTTGAACACTAACTTAAGTGCGCTATCGTCATTAGCGCACGTCTTTTTGAGAGATATTAAAAAAATTATCGCAATTAAGGACATTTTTGAAAAATGACAATGTATTTAATTGCAGCTCGTAAGATGGGCGTTACCGACTTCATAGCCCTGAAGGCTCTCAAAAAGCCGTTGAAAGAGACTCTAATGGAGATCACAAAAGGCGAAGGGTACGATTACACATTTGTCTGCATTGGAGATATCGAAGCTATGGTAAGTAACGTATCGTCTAAAAATCCAAACGCAATGTCCCAAAATTAAAAAAATATATATATCAAGTAAATTAGACACTGTAATGCAATCTTTGCAAATTCGAAGTCTTGTTGCACAAAATCAAACGCAAAAATACTAATAATACCATGTTGAACTAGTTGCCAATTATTTCAGTTTATTTTTAGGTTTCCGAAAATACCTTTAACCAGCCAACTTATACTTTGTGAACGTTAAAAGTTTCATTTGTTTCAGGCAGTCTAGTCAACTGGCTAGTTTAGGAAGTCTTAATCAAATCGCATAAACATTATTTTACTAGGAAACGGCAGTGGCCGTCACGGCTCTTGGAGGAACAATGGTGATCGTAGGACTATCTGCGGACAACGCCATGATGAAAGTTTCCCCCGGGTTTATGTTGGGAAGCAGATCAGTTATTGGCAGTTGCATTGGAGGTGAGTTAACCATTCGTGGGACATACACCAGAAACAAAGACTACACAGAATTTGTTTTACACGATTAAAAACTGAGATATCTCTAAAATAACTGAGTATACACGAAAGTATGTAAAATAATGTTTTTCATAATTGCGTTGATAGTTTATGGCCAAAAAAGTCGATTAATTCCCCACCGTTCCGATTGTTTTAACTTTTGATTACTTTCACAGATTATAAAGTCAGGGACGATCTCCCACCTTTGGTCGATAGATTTTTGGATGGAAAGCTACCGTTGCGGGAGTTCATTTCCCACAACTACAAGCTGGATCAACTGAACGAAGCGATTGCCGTTATGAAATCCGGTAAAAGGTGAGCGAACGTCTTCGCTAGCAGGGTTAAAAATATATCGTCGCCCACATTTCATATACATGTACCCGGTCATCATATATATTTCTTTTTTTTTTCTTCTAGCCTACGTTCAGTGATCAACATGGGCTAATGCTTCCTGTATTGAAGACTGCACCGGTACGGTATTGGTAACGCGAAACGAATTTCTAAATCAATGATCTTGCCTTTTCTATTAAATTGGAAACATTGTCGAACCCAAATATATATTTTATTCATGGTTATCACGGGCCTGCGCATATTTAGTGTTACGCACCTAGTATTCAAGAGTACATTTTATATCTATTTTTATCGACTTTATGATGCAATAAGGCTTGGTAATGTTTTTGTAATGCTGTATTATCTGTGTATTAAGGCACATTCAATAAAATTTTACTTTCAAACGATTTCCTAAAGTTTTGTTTCTATAATAAAGCAGTCGAGAAATTAAAACTAGAAATACAATAGACCTTAGATACAATAGACTTAATCGAATTAAATAAACTCAATATATTGTTTGTGCACTAAATCATTCGAGAAATTGAAACTCGAAATCGAGTAGACCTTAGGTAGAACCTAATCGAATTCGAATCGAATAGACCAAAGGTATTGCTTCTGTACTAGAGCAGTCGAGAAATTAAAACTCGGAATCGAATAGACCTTAGATTTGTGTGATTGAACGTCGCGAATCCAAACTGTGCAAGGACTAGCGAGTTCAAATTTATTCCCTCCTCTGCATGCCCAACACACCAAAAATTACAAAAAAAATGAAACTCGAATGAACACAGATATTCGTGCAGGAATGGTAATTCAGCCGTGAATTTCTTATTTTCCACCTACAAAATCGAGACAAACAATTTGGAAAGCGTAAGCATAATGGCCGAACAAAAGTTAAATAATCTATTAATTCATAATCCCTTTTAAGCCAGTTTAAAAAAAAAAAACAATATTCAATCGTCACTTACCGGTATTTCAGCCGTGAATTTCTTATTTTCCACCTACAAAATCGAGACAAACAATTTGGAAAGCATAAGCATATTGTCATTTAACACGTTTTATTTACATCTACAAACGTGTTATTCGTCATTTCACAGAGTTAATTTCTTCTAAATTAAGTTTGTGATCTCGTTCGTCTTCAAATCACGCGGTCTCGTGATTAACATTTTATTATTTTTTGATAAGCATATTGTCGAACAAAAGGTAAATAATCTAGCTTTTCAACCAGTTGTGGAAATAAAACCATTTTCAATCGTCACTTACCGCTCTTTTGCGCTGCCAACTTGCTCAACACACTGTTTCCGGCCAAAAACGTGAAAATTCCCAAAATGATGAGATACTTCAGCGTCTGGAACATCGTAAGTTTTAGCCAGAAAACAACGAAAAGGCCGAAAATTGCTGAAATCACAAAAAATTTTTATTAGAAATAAAATCCCCAAAATCAATTGCATATTAGTATCTAACATTAGATCACATAAGGCATTCCAGGCTCAATTTTTAACAATAATAAAATCTAATAATTTTAATCGAGAACAACGAACAAAACAATCGGGAAATATATCTTCCGAAGAAGTTAAAAATATGGACATGTTTCATGGATAACAAGAATCATAAAAATAATATACAAGCAGTTGGCACATTACCTGCTAACCCCACATGAAATCCAATCGTGGCTAAACTGAACTTGAAATTGGAAACATTGGCTCCGATTCCACCCCACTAATAACAAAAAAACATCAGACCATAAGTATCAATAAAAACGTATAACTAAAGGAATACATGAGAAACTGATGGGGGGGGGAAGGCAGGAAGAAGAGAGAAAGTGGGAGACTCACCAAAACGAACAGCAGAATCAAAGGCACGAAAAGCAGCCCAGTGAACGCCGTGCTAACAACGTGTGGCGGTCTCTTCTCCGGTTCTCTGAAAAGATGCTACGAAAATAGAAACAAAAAACATTTGGACTAAGCAATGATTAGCTAAGCAAATATTTTCCTTACTTTATCGAGACCTAACATTTTCTCCTGACCAAAATGAAGATAATTTTCATTGATTTTACTGAAAGATATTTTTAAAAAATGTAGGCAATACATAAGAAAAAGAGTAGAGAGCGTACAGCGCGATTTTTTTGTTGTTGCAAAATCTCTATAAATAGAAGTGAAAAAAAAGAGCGCGCAGCGTCATTTATTGGTCTCCAAAAAGTCCATAAAGTGAAATTCTTTTTTGCAAAAAAATTGATAAAAAAACTGCGAAAAATTAATTCCAATTTTGTTAGAATTTTACTCTCGACTTTTCCCCTCCCTGTTCTCAACACCTAACCGTCAGGCAAAAAATAAATAAAAATAACGACACCATTTTTTTTCCGTCACACGCGCGGACGCGAGTTCAATACCTTGATGTCCGGCTTGACGGCGAAGTATGAGGCCTGGCTGCTCGGCTGTTCGACGGCCGAGTCGTGGAACTTCAACTCGATGGCGGCCAGCGACCAGAACAGCGGGTTGGCAATGACCGAATCGCCTACCACCAACGCGATCTCGTAGCGGCCGGACAACGAGCCGAAGTTCTTGGCTTGAGCCTGCACGTCAAGATCGAACTTGTAGCTGTTGGTCGACTCGGGGAAGGCCACGAACGCGATCTCACGACCGGACTTGGCGTGAGTCAACAAGACAAATGCCTATAATTTAAAGAAACAGTTTTTTATTAATTCATTAAAAATAATATATGTTACGATTCCAATGTGTAAATAATAATAATAAAATTCAAGGTTAATGAACACGAAACAAATTCACAAACATATGATGAACATATTTTAATTCGCCGAACCGAAACGATGTAGATGAGCGAAATTGAAATGAAATACGCAAAATGATCAAACAAAACGCGAAAATTTTATTTGTTGAAATTTTCGCGTTTTGAACTTAAAATTTACGTTATCATTTTGCATATTTAATTACAATCTCGTCCATCTGCATCGTTCCGGTTCGGCGATTTAATTTATGTGCATTGAACGTTTTGTAAATTTGTTCCACGCCGTAGCATTATGGCAATATGTGGGATTGTACTGTTTGTCAGGAAGGTTCTCGCCAGAAAAATTCGGGAGTTATCGGCCGAGAACCGAACCAACGATCACGGGTATAGTAGGCGAGAATGCTCATCTCTACACCACCGAAACCTCAGTATGACAAGATACTGTATTACAAGATACGTATGTACGAATTAAGAAACACAAGCAAAAGTAATCGAACTAAACAAAACAAGTGTTCCTATCTAAAACTCTAAAATTAATTATTAAAGAATAATGTTTCAATTACCATTCTAGAAAATTATCATCAGATTAAAAATAAAATAAAGCCGAGTCCAACATGGACTAAACGCAACCTAAACTATAGGATGCACTAAACAAAATCTAAAATTTAGATTACCTGGTGGGCATTCATCACATCACCAGCGTGCTTGTCCTTCAGCGTGAACTTCAACTGCAGCTTCTGGTGAGAATCGGCTTCCAAAACGGCGGGAAGTTTGCTTGGATGTTGCACCCTGAACCAACGAGACACGAGAAATGAATCAAAAGGGATTTGGAATCATGTTTGTGAAACGATCACAAAGAATACGGAATCTATTTAATTTTATTCATAATATAATGACGAAGAAATAATAAATAAGTAATGATACAGAATAACTAAGAAATAATAAATAATAAGGAAAAAATAATAAACAAATAATAACGAATAATAAACAAATAATGAGAATAATAAATAATAAAGACTACAAAATAATGGGCATACTTGGTCAGATGCGGAGCGGTAGCTTGATCAACATCGCCCACGCCTACTTCAACGTTCTCAATGATCACTTCAGTTATGAAATTGACGCCCACCTAATTAATTAAAACCAATCTTTAACATTGTGAACAAGGAGACCCGGCTTTTATTTGCTTACGCCTCTCCAAGACTGCATCACAGATACCAAAATAACATAACACAATAAAGGAAGGGAATGGCAGCTGGTAAAGGACAAATGTTCAAACTTCATCAAACTGTTTGCAAATCGTTAAACTAACACAAGTCAAAAAAGTTTGGTTTTGCTATTCCAGCAACATGGAAGGTATTAAGAGATTGCTGGATACAGTAGAACTGATAGAAGGAATAGGAGGAGAAACAACTTACGGTGGCTCCAGTATTTCCAACCCATCTGGGGTCGGGCTTGGCCAGATTGGCGTTGATGGTGAACTGCTGCAGACCTCGACCCAATTTAAACGGGGCCAAATTCAATTCGTACACCTGACTGGAAGACAAAAAACAAAAAAGTCATCGTTAAAATCGAGCGAAGTACTTTAACAAAATTCACCGAGCATAATTTAAATCCGTAAATAAAAAATATCGAAGAAAAAACAAACAAACGAAATAATATCGCAAACTATGAATGCTGTGTTTTACTACAGACTATAGTCTGTAGTCTTGGTAGTTAATAATTAAAAAAACAAGCCTCCTTTTTTATATCCATGTCGAAGCATGTTACGGCAGACCGACCACAAGGGTCGCATACTATCCGAATGCCGCAAACCACATTGCACGAGCCTCCTTAGTAAACTGTACAATTCCATATATTCTCACATATTGCCTACGGTGCGGCAATTACCCAAACTAAATCTAACATAAGGTCTTTTAATAACAATTTGAGAAAAGACAATATAATTGTACCAGTTTGAAAAAGTAAAATGCCAGGGAATACAGCATCTACGAAGCTTTTCAACGATAGGTTACTGTTCCAGCGACATGGAAGACGAAATCACAATATAGGTTATATGAACTGTCTAACGAAAATCGCTGGGTCGAAATCAAAGGGTGTCTAAATAGAGTGGAAGAACATTTAATGATTCTGTAGTTACCTTTCTCCTTTGACCAGGGTCATCGGCTTCTTGATGCTAACTGGCGTGGTGGTGCCAGATTTGGTGGCTGAGTCCAGGGTGACGGCCACTTGTCCCAACGAGCCACCAATCAGATTCGAAACTCGGACCTGATCCACAAGTAAAAAATAAATTAGTCAGTTGGACACCCAACGCCAGACCGCACAAATAAATTGCGAAACGAGAATCAAAAACGAGATCATACAAATAAATTGAAAATATTCCAAACAAAATGTTCCAATCTCTTGAAATATTCGTTAGCAATTCCACGAACATTAAAATTCAAGAAATTTGGATTTACTGTTCCAGCAATATGGAGGACTGAGCGCCACTATTAAAATTATGTGGGTAGTCTAACGAGAAATACTGGAATTACAAGTAACATCACCTGCGCGTGAATTTACCAGACTTTTTCCGGCCGATATCTAAAATCGAAATGTTCCCCGACCAAACTAAAAATTATCCTAAACTCGTTAAAATATTTTCATAAATAACAAATAATGTAGAAGAAGGAAATAAAAATAAGTGCGAGCAGCGCGGTTCAAAAAAAAATATATATACGAAGAGAATGAACAAAAACAGAGAAAAGAAAAAAGCCGGCGCCACGCGATTGTTTTAACTAAATAAAAAATTCAAATTTGTTCACAATCTTCCCCGACCATCCTTCAACCATAATTCATTTGACTTTCCAGGCGAGTAACAGCCTTGTAAAATTGATAAAGATGACTTACAGAAATGACTGGCTGGGCGGCAGTCACGGCTGCCTTGCTAACCAGAGATGTGGCGACGGGAATATGGTACTGTCGAAAGGAAACGGATCACAAACGATTAGAAAAATAGAAAGACTCTAAGTGAAAAGGAACATGAAAAACCGTCACAAAAAAGCAACAAAGAAATTACCTTATTGTCGGACAGCACTTGGAGTACGTCCAAAAGATGATAGGCAGCCCGGACTACAGGGACCTGCTTGCGGCTCAGGAAATAGTTGGCGAACTTCACACTCTTCTCCTGTGGTAAAAAAAAGTAACCGTACAACGATATCATTTAAAATCAGTCAACGCCTTGACTGACCAGCAGGAGCTCCCCACAATGAAATTACCACACATATTAAAAAATGAATAAAACACAAAAAATGTGCCAATCTCTTGAAATATCCGTTAACAATTCAACGAGCATTGAGATTCAAGATGGTTGGGTTACTGTTCCAGTAGTATGGAGGACTGACGCCACTATTTAAAATTACGTGGGTAGTCTAACGAGAAATACTGGTCAAAATATAAAAATGTCACCGTCAAGTCTTAATGATACGAGGCTCCGGGAAAGATAAAAAATAACTTACACCATCCAGAGCTGGAGGCGGCTTCTTGGCGTGCTCGGCCAGGCGATACACCCCGCTGAGAACGATGGCACTGATGCTCAATCCACCTTCAAACTGCGAAAAAAATGGAATTATTAACAACTGCAACCTCAGTCGTATTTAAAACTGCGTTCTTTGATTGCTACCTAATTTTGCAGCTGACTTTTACGTTCTATCAAGTACAACTTTCTTTGCTCTATTAAATCATTTTTTTGTTTCAAGTTGCTCAAAGTGAAACCCAATTCTCCACCACATCAGAAGCGCCTCGTACCTGAAGCATTTTGCTGTCCACCTCGTCGGCCTGCATGACGGCGTCTTCGATCCAGTTAACGAAAGTGGACACGTCGCCGGTCAGCTGAGCGGCCGTGTGGAACGAGTAGCCGAGGCTGTAAACAAGAACAGGTCATTAGTCAAACATTTACATAAGACATTCAAAGAGGAGCATATTTGTATTAATAAAATAATAATAAAAACTATCTCATCCTTGCTACTATTGTAGTTGCAATTACAATATATATACCAACAACCACTCCCTTTTTTGGGACCTTAGGCGGTTCGTGTATGATAAAAGAGTAGACCAGAGTAGATCAGTAATCGCGGGATCGATTCCCGGTCGAGGCCTACGAAATTTGTACGAGCGCCTTCTCTTCGCTATGGAAGTAAAGTCGTGATCCGTACCTGTATGATGTTCGGCAGATATTAAAGATACCTACCTTGGTGTTAAACCCAATATATGCAAATTTACCAGGCTTTAGTATGTTAAATATACCAGTCAAAAATTATCGAAAATTACCCTGGGGAGGGGGCTTTGAGACGGAAACCTTGGTGGTCCCCCTTAACAGTTTAAGAAAAAATAGGAGATCCAAAAAATGTGCCCTATGCGCAGAGCCCCGAACAAGTATTATGCTATGTTAGGAAATTACATATATCAAAGATACGATGACCAAAAACACTGAAAAACCACTACCTAAGGACTCCGTCATCCTTCTTCCGAGTAGCAGTCAGCACCTTGCTCACTTTAGCCGAATCAACTGTCAAAAACAAAATAATGAAAACCATTAGAAAACAATCCACAAGCCGCTACGACATGTCAACACGGGAGACGGCTGAGATCCGCCATCGAGATTACGAGCGTACCAGGCAGACCCAGATTCTTCAGAGCAACCACGCTGAAGTACAAGTTCTGGGCGGTCACGCCGTCGACGATGGCGCCGTTGAGCGTCGCCTGGTAGGTGGCGCCGGCTAGCGGACAATTTCCCAACGCCTTGGCTGCGCCGGAGGCGTAGAAGATGCTCTCGACATTCTTGGCGTCAACTTGAGATTGCACACTTTTGCACAATTCCTACGCGAATACGACACAAAATTAGCGTCAATGTTAGGTAGGTAGGGGATGACAGCTGGTATAGCCAGGCAGCCTTCACCCCTAAGCTCTGGACATGGAGCTCAGGGGGAATTAAGCACCCTTAGCATCAGCCGAGGTTTCAGGGTCGAATAAACGAGAGCCTGCTCCGGGAATCAAACCCAGGATCACTCATTCCGTAGTATGTTGCCATGCCCACAGAGCAATAGCAGACATAATTCGAGTATGTTGCGCAGTTAGTTGGGTGAATTTTACGGTACGTACCGATGGCTCAGTGGGTATGGCAACATCCTACGAAGCAGACGGTCCCGGGTTCGATTCCCGGCGCAGGCT
>JAUJYS010005773.1:0-10815 GCA_033995665.1 Melogona broelemanni | reverse complement strand
ACCGTAGGCTTCGTAGCCACCGGTTCGTACCAGCTTCCCAGCAGCGGGATTACAGGAACGCGCCACCGCTCCCAGCTTTTTTAAGGCATTATCAATTATCTAATGCTATAAGAAAGAAAATATGAGCTGATAATTTCCCTTCCTTGCCTCAAAAACAAAATATACACGTGTGTAATGCATTTTTATTTTATTTTTTTTGGATGGCTTTTCTCGTTTGTTTTCAATTTGTGCAATCGATTTAATGGCCATTGGTCGATTGGGAAACCCTAATTGTCGTGCCTGGTATACAAATTGCGTTCGTTTAAATGAGGTGCTTGCGGTTTATAATTGCAATCTATTTTTTTTTTTTTTTAATGTCCATTTTATTTAACTTAGAAAGAGTTAACCTTCTGTAACTGTTATAAATCGCGTTTTGATGAACTGATATTTTCTTTAAAATATGCATAAAGCACTCACCTTGCTTTCTACATGTACAATTATTTTAATTATTATTATTACGTAAGAATGTAAGAAATTGTTTTCGGTAAAGGTAACTAAATTATCACATAGAAGAAATTATGTCATACAATTACATTATTACCGTTGTTACAATTCCGTACGGTACTTGCAGCAGAGGTCACAGATCTGTGCCAGTGGATTATGTAGCTTTGCTCCCATAACCAGTAGGCCCAAAAACGCTGCTTCCCTACCATTAAAGATGCAGCAGCCCCTCGCCCAACTTGTAGCAATTTTCCTGAGCAAGTTTAGTTACGTATTTTCAAAGACTGGCATCATTTTGCCCCCAGGGAAAAATTTGAATAAAATAGACGGGAAATAAGTCGAATGGGGGAAAACGGCGCATTCGAGTAGTGCAGTATTCGCAACCGCCGCTCTCGTGCGCGAGCGCCTCGGAGTCAAGGGCAAATCACGCGCGGACACGCATAGAGCGCGCTGCTGTCGAGCAGAGTGGCTGGCAGGCAATATTGTCGTGTATAACACTCTTGTTTTGCTGGGCGGGATGGCGAATTGGTCGTAAACAGGCAGTGCCATACAACTCTGGTCTCTGTGCATGACCGTTATTGGTGCTATCTGGTGGCGTTACTGAAAACCGGTAAAAACTATTGACGATTTTGTTGTTATCAACCATGAAACGCTTCTATTGCTCCTAGCGGAAAATTGAAATTTTTAGAACTAAGTGTCACTAGCAAGGACAATTCCAATCTGACAAATTAGGAAATGTGTGCCACCTACTGATAAAGCGAATTGCCTTTACTTGTCTGCTTTTGGCGCACCGAATCATCGCTTCTGAACACCATACCGATACCGTACGTTAACAGGGGCACTGCAGCAAAGCTATCTTTCAGGATATGCCTCTGCAACGGGTTGTTCAGACAGCCAATAAACAAAAACACGCAACCTCAATTTTATTCGCTACGTGCTTTTTCTTGTACTTACAAAGAATCAAGTTTTGCGCTTAGCAATAATTTGCAAATTATCTAAAGCCAGTTTATTTGCTAATTGTTGCAATTTTACACAGTGTTTCATTCTTTGCAAAAACAAAGCACTTCAGTTTTCTTGTGAATCGTACTTTAAAACAACGAACATAAAAAGGTGTACTATCTTGAAATAATTGGTGAAATCATAGTGGCTATTGTATCGAACAAAATCGTACACTAGGGCGTTAAGCATTCGCATTTCAGCAAATGTAGGCAGATGTCTCGATTGTGATGTGGTGTGTAAAAAATGCCAAAAAAATACTTTATAATTATAATCATTTTGTTAAATTTTGATGAGGGTCGCGGTCAATGTTTATTTTTGGTAGATGCTTGGCCCAAAACTTCTTATTTGAACGACATTGCAACTGTTGCTCCTCGCGCCGTTGAAATTCGAGCGTCATTTTCTATTTGACGAGAAGTGTGAATCGTCGATCAGGTTCCTGTCAAGGCCAACTTTTAATAAGATGTTGCCCGCAGAATGTGCGCCCGATTGGAAAATTTTGGGACGAAACACTGACGAACGCCGCCGTTGGCCACAAAGCGCGTTTGTCACTTTAACTCTTCCCAAGATTAGATGGGCCACGTCTTAGCCAGTTTGTCGCCCGAAGGAAATCGTCGAAAAGTTGGGGCGGTGTAGATGGGGAGGAGTTTGAAGCGTGTGTGGGGTGGTGGGGGCGTAAGACGAAGGCAAGCAAATTTCGAGAACCCCGAGTTGTCGCCTGCGCGCATGCGCTAACGAAGAGATCTACATTAATTTCTGAGAAGCCACCGGGGAAATAGATCCAAGCCCCCCCAAGGTGGCGCTATAATCACCGCGCGCGACTTTACAAGCCCGCGCAGACCAGGCTTTACGCAAAACGGAAGTGAAGTGCGCATTTGCATTAGGGTTGATCCTGGCGATGAGCTTTTGGGGAGAGGTCTACGTGTTCGTTCTCCACAACCGCCGAGCCATTTTGAAACGCATTTTCTAATTTACCGCGACTTGGACATCCAAGTGCTGATTGCGCGGGTAATGATCCCACTGCCATGAGCGTGCACCACGCTGTTGATAATCCACGTTCCGATAAAGTCGTCCCTCAAGAAACAGCATTTAAATATTTAAATAATTATTTAATGACACAATGGTTAAATAATGCCGGCGCTGTTACTTATTGATGTTTAGCTCTCATTACGCGCCTACAGGTAATAGTCAAATAGAGGGTTGCGAATATAATTGCAGCATTAAATAATTATTTGAAATTAATTTTGTCTAGTACTAAGTGCACGCTCGAGAAATACGTCGTACGAGCTAATTAGCGTAAACTATAGCGACCGAATCAATTCGTAGTGAAATATGTTATTGCTAAGCTGATCATAAACCAAGGTCAATGAGCTAGCGCAGATCTGGTAAAAATAATGGAGTAAATAATATTGCATAGCAGATAATTGCGAACGACCCTTGTCGATTATGACGCCATGATGTGTGTTTAATTCATGCATCGTACGCCAGGGAAAATGCGAAAAGGAAGTGACGTTGTTGAAGTGAGGAAGTGACGTAGTGAGAAATCAGATTGCCTGCAACCGACGTTCTGGTCAGACGTCTCGTATTTTTATCATCTTTGTTTCAATTTATTTACGATAACGACAAATGTGTTATCCATCCGTGAATACTTTTATGCTGTATCAATTATAGTTCAATTTGTTTGGCTACGTAACCACGAAAAAACAGTGAAGGTAACAACATCCACCGCGACCACTTTGTTTGGCTACGTTACTTAAATCTTAAACGATCAATCCTATGTGATACTAACTGTCGACGGTGCATGTGAGTCAAAGACCAACATTGTCGGCTTGTCGGCAACAATATCGTAAGCTTATATATATATATATGTAAGGTATTGACCTTCGTAAAACAAATGTGTCACAATTTTAAAAACCGACAAAATGAGCCCAGTTCCGTTCATCGGCCAAATTTTTAAAGAGGTTACGATCAACAACAGCTTCTAAATACATGCACACGTGCCTTCGTTTATGTGTTAGTAATTAAAAGTTTTTCTAAATAGATTTTACGTATAATTTTTTATTTGTTTTCTGTTGACGTAATCAACTCTTTAAAATGTTGATTTTTACGTCGTTTAGTCTGTATCAAGTGACCTGCATTTCGTATAACTGGAGCGTCTTGTTTCAGTTGTATTTAACTGCGAACGGAAGTCTAAGACCTTAACCAAGATAACTTTGCCAAAAAGTCTGCTTACAAGGATTGCTGGAAATGGTTGCGCGCCGACCGCAATCCGACTCGGGAGCAATCATCTCGATTAACTGTAGCGGAAGAATGTTGTCGGTTTTGCTCAAAATCAGTGGTCTAATAGTTGGCGCTCTCTCTTTCGTTTCAGACATCCCCTACAAGGCTCGCCCACCGATACACGAAGGTAAGAATCTGCATTCGCCATTTCGTCTATAGTAGTTCGATTTAGGTAACTAAAAGGAGCCGGCTTAACTCTATGAACGTTAGAGGCAATATATTGTAAACCTATCTCTAAGGTACACTGGTTTCGTAAATAGTTTACGCAAATTGTTTGGGTTTTGTTTTCATTTTTTTTTTTTTTTGCATTACCAGCTATAATTTAATCTCTATTATTTACCCCTTTGTTTTTTTCGTAGAGCGAAATATATTGTCTGCACGATCCCTGTATCATCTTGCTAAATAATAGCTGCAATCCCGTGGGGGTAGCCATTCTAACATGAAGTGGGTAGACGCATGCGTTTGTAAGCATCAATAATGCAAGCAATAAATACGGTATACATGTACATGCAGCTATATCTGTAACGGGGCTTATCTTAAGTCACTGAGATTTTGGTTGTTAGTGAATGTATCATCATTGAAGAAAAAGTTAGAAAACAATTATTCGGAAATTATAAATTGAAATCACTCATTTCTTGTATCAGATGATGCTTCGCTTAAGTTTGATCTGGCGTAGCAATGGATTCTTGTATTTTTAGAGGATTCCTACATTTTTATGTGGTTGCGTCAAATAATTACATGAACTTCAAAAAAAGTGGGCTCCATTTTTCTTTATATCTAATAAGTAAGCCACTTTGCTATCGAAGTGAGGCGAAACAAAAATATCAGATATTTACCACCTCATTCCATTGATGCTATTTAATTCGGGGATTCTTACGAATGCTCCAGTCCCTATGAGCGAAGAGCGACTGCAAACTTCCTCGCGCAACTCTCACTGGCTTAGTAGTACACGGGGGCAACCGGGATATATCTCTAGAGGCGCTTCGCGCGCGTCGCTAAAATCGGCACTTTTCCTCGGCGAAGAGTCCAAAATTGAGTTTTGTTGTCAAACGGCATTGCGCATTCTTGGCGCGCCAAGGTGTATAAGCCTACGCGCACAAAAAGATTGGAGAGGCGAGAGAGGAAGTCACGTCTGACGACTTCTCTCTCTCTCTCTCGATCTCGGGCTCTACCGTTCGGATTTCTCATATCTTGGGCGTGAATCCATTAGAAGTGCCTTTTTCCCCTATGTGCACCGTGTGAGCGTTACGCGCCCTTCTATCCATCCCCCTGCACGCGTACACACGAACGCTTTAGAAATGCTGCCGGGAGGCTCTCGCTGAATTCGCCGGCTTTTGTGTCTTGGTGTTGAAACAGCTTAGCTGCGAAACATGCGCTTAAATATTATATCCGAGCTGGTCAAAATACTCTGAATAGCTAATGCACTTTCGTCATCGTGTGGTATTGGTGCACCTACGTATGCGCAATCTCGAATACATACATGTATATGTACTGTATACAAATGTTGCAAACTTTTAGAAATGCCGTTTGATCCTATATGCAGTTTGTGTATTTGGGGATACCTGCATTTTTCTAAAGGAGAACTGGGCATCCTACAGCTTTGCGATAAGATAAGACATGAATAAACTTACTGCTTTTTTTTGTATCGACAATTTTTGGGAACCTTCAATTTTGCGATAGCATTCAGCTTTTCGAATAATATCATAGAAAAACATTTGGTTGCTTACATAAATCTGAGGGGGAGGGGATGGAAAGGATGGATATTGGTATTTGCCTCAACAAATATCCTAATAAAGATAATTTCCTTTCCATTCTTGCAAATCATAATTTAATTGACGAGATGCTCTACTGATGACATTTATTTCAAGTATCTGAAATCTTAAAAATAACCAAACAAAATTTCCCAAAATACTTCTTTGCACTCAATAAAAAAAATATTGATGCCTTAGAGAAGTGCTTGTACGTTTTCGCGAGCTAGACACAAGAGGATCTGAAATTCGCTTTTTTCTTAAATCACCAGGCGCTACTTCGATGCCATTGTGAGCCATGAAGTGATTGTCGATGACATGGGCTTGACGAAGTGGAGGAGGTGGGATGGAGGGGTGAGGCTGAGGAGGGCAGAAAACTGCGTCGTGCCTTCGTAAATCCGGCTCCATTAGTGTTAGCAATAACGGGCTAAAGAAATCTGCGACAATGCATTTGTATTTCAAATTGAATTTTTAACAACGTCTTTCGTTGTGATAGTACTTAGTGTAATAGGATCTTCGCGAGCAGAAGCCGGCATCGGCAGCAGCAGTGGCAGCAGTCGTCGTCTTTGGGGGCCTCTCTGGTGCTGGAGAGAGGTCCTCCAGAGAGGTTTGTTCTCTCTCTCTCTCGCTCTGTCTCTCGCTGCTCGTGACGTGATGTTGCTAGTGTGTGTATGTGGCGATGGAACTATGTGCCGTGTGTATGCCGCCAGCAAAATATTAGATTAATTTTGAGCGTGGATCCCGTTACTAAAAAAATCTTTCTTTTTTGTTTCCAAAAATGATGGCAGTGCACTTGACGCGCGCTTCTCTAGTCGCGACATCTGCTCGAGTATTTCTGCGTGGCTTACTGCACTATATCTTCCTGAGACCATTGATCCGACCTCTCCTCTATGGCTGTATAAGGGGCTGTGACAATCCTCGGTGCTCGCGACATGCGGCTCCAATAGACTGTTGTTATTTTTGACAGAATCTGACGTGATAAATTCAAAATAGACGCCGCAAACGGTACACTTGCTCCAGTTTGCAACAGTCGACGTGAACTATCATTTCGACTTAGTGGCGCCACTTTCAATGTATTTTTTTTCAAGACCCTTCTTTGTGGAAACTATCAATTATTTTTGTCAACATTAAAAAAAAAACTTAGTAGCCTACTTTTCTTTCAGTTTTCTACTTCTCTATAGGTCACTCTAAGCAGAATATTTTTTAGAAAAAAAAAAAATGTTTATTGCGGTCTAATCATGTGTATATTTGAATATATCATTTTACCTTCTATATTCAACGGATTCTTTCAAGTCAAACACAACAATTGAATTTTCAGCATGCTGAATTTAAAATGACGGTAACGAAATTCAGGTTTCGTTGATGGATTTCTTTGATGCTAGTTTTCTTTGATTCTAATATAAATATTTATGTTATCCCGTAATGCGTAAAAAAAGTAACACACCTTCCTTATTTCTGTCACGACGAAAATCTTCTGAGATTAAATAGTCATTTTATTGCCAACAACCATAAAAATACTATTATCAGATACTATGGTGGCAACGTAAACATCGAGATTGGCGCAAAGCGATCAAACTCGGTGTTTCCTGTACCAAGACCAGCACAGCGCCGCAAATCTGGTGATGAATCAAATGAATCCGGTGTATCAGTTTCACGGAAAGAAACACCGCGTTGGCCCACCTTCTGCCTCGTTTTTTTCGATGCGTGATCGCTCGCTCCTGGCATCCATGAAATGGGATCTCGGTTTGTGAGAAAGTCTAATGTAATTTTTTAAATAAACCGATTTATTCCCCCTTCCCTTAATTCTCTTCCTCGTTTTTTCTTCATCGAACGAGATAGTTTCCTGTTCTATTCTTCCCTCCAACGTCACTGCTCGCGTGCGGCAATTCCTATTTGCCTTCAGCAATTGTTCCACGGTGCATTGTGCGAGCCAATATTTTCCTGAATGTTGCACGGCGTTTTAGGCGGGACTATATTTTCAACAAATTGTTCTACACTTGAGATAGTACTCGTACAAGGCGTAATTGGTGCTTGTGTACTTGTGTTTAATGGTTCTCATTTGTACGTTATAGTTTTACGTGATTTGCACGTTGATTTATACGAAAATGCATGCAAAACATGCGACGCATACACATTTGCTACAATCCGTAGGTTAATGCCGTAAGTTAATGCTGCGCATTTTTAATGTCTCGCGAGACTGCAAAGTTTTTTTCTGTATCTTGCTGAAAGGTTAGTTTTTTATGCCAAGCGTTTACTTACTACAAGTTTATCTAAACAGCTTGAAATAAGCGACACGAAGCAAGCAGAATAATATTTTTTTGCAGCAATAAATTAAAAAATACGGCATTAATGCTCTGATTAAAATATGAATTTCAAAAGGATTTTTGTATCAACTGGATTCCCGTTTTTTTTTTTTTTTTTTGACGAAGATAAAGTCCTTCTTATTTTCATTAATTCTCCTGCATCTCACGAGACGTTCCATTTAAATATATTAATAATCTTCAAGTAAGCTGCTCATTCTGAGAAAACTCTCAACAGCAGGCAAAAAAATAAAACTTGAAACTTGTCTTATATTTTCATTGCACCGTCTGCAGACCGAGTTGCCTCGGCTCTTTTCGTCAAGTCAATACGCTTTCTGCAGCATGGGCACGTTTAAACCGCGCGATTCGCAGTCATATTGTTATTCAACGGCCTATGGGGCAATAAGCGGAAATAATGCGTGACGCTAACTCTTAGCGGCCGAGCTGTTCGAACCAGTCAGGCAGCAAGCCACATGTATGAATACTAAAGCATAAAAAACCCGCGCGGCAATTGTCGTCTCTGTATTAGCCGAAAGAACGTTTTGCAGTTGGAAGTTCTATTGAAACGCACCGGATCATATAGTTAAGAGTCCCCTCCCCCACCCCATTCACCACACACACACCAGAAGCTACTTGTCCTTCTTCTTTTCGGGTACATCACCTACTTGGCGCAGAGCAGTTTGATTAATTCAAGATCTTTCGCGACTCCCTCTCGCTTTTTTCTCTCTTTTCTTTCTTTACTTCAATCTACATTCCTACGTAGAAACACAACTTTACGAGCCCATTTGCGAGAATTGAAAAGAAATTCCGAAAGTAGGCCTAAGATTTCTTCAGATCTCAGTGGCCGTGTTTAAGAGAGGTATCACTCCCCACAACCCATAGTTCTTTAGGAAGTAAAAAAAACCTGCAAAGTACCGGCAGGGTCTAAATTAGGGCTAATGAAATAATACACATAACGTAACGTATGAAAGCAACATAGTTGTAGGCCCGAGTAGAAGTACTATGTACTACCGCGAACGTATGGAAAATATATGGCCACATTTCTTGCCTACGTGAACTTATTTTATGAAGCAATACAATGTTAAAAAATTAAATCTACCGTGTGTATTTTCTTTTCTTTTTTCTAGATCAGAAAGCTTCTTTTTTGTAAATGCACGCGACTTAGTGAATTATCTTGTTGGAGTACTTGCTGTTAAGTTGGCCTAAAAATTTATCGCCGCAGTATCCTATTAAAATGAAACTTTAAATTTGTTTGAATTCCTTTTGAATGTAGTTTATCGAATTTGCATTAAATTGTTATATTCAATCCAAAAATTAAAATGTGGATTCTGGTATCCAGCATGTCTGTTTTTGGTCCCATACCAATGCGGTAAAAAAAAATTGTATACTTTCAAATGCAAGCGAGTCTCTGCACCGCTGGTAAACTATTTACCAGCATCATCTGTCCTATAAATATATCGTGTGCTACCTAAGAAACTTAGTTCGGTCGTTCGTAGAATGCGCGACTGGCAAAAACACTTCCGTTTTACTTTTGAGCGAAACTGGCACAATGCATTGCCGAGGCCACCATGACAAATTCAAAATACAGCAGTATTTTTGCTCCTTCTCCCCCACCAATAATCGACATTCGACCTTTAGCGAACATGTGCTGCATTTTGTTAGGAGCATCGATGTGCGTCCGAGTAAAAATATGCTGAGCAGCGAGACCGATATGCGTGCCCAGCTGGCACAGTGGAAGCCAGGTAAAAAATACTGGGCCTCGTGCTCTGTATTTGCGAGGGGGTGGAGGTGTGGAGGAGAGGAGGAAAAAAATCCAATAACATGCAGCAAGGAACGGATGCCTTTTCCGGCATTGCGGTGAATCGACCAAGCACTACATACGATCGACAACGACACGTGAGATCTGTAGAAATCGTTCAAACAAAGATTCTTTTTCATGTTTCTTCTTTTTGCTATTTTTGTCGTAGGACAAATGAGGATGAAAGAAATGGGGGATAAAATTGATCTGAACTACCGTACTAATGCGTCGTTTCTTGGAAGCAACGCATCAAGTAGTGAAAACAATGTGGGCGCGATTACGGATATCTCTGAGTATGAGGCTTGAGAGCAATCATCCTTTCAAAGTATCGCATGTCGTTCCGCTTAAATAATTATAGGATTCAAGGAATAATGATTTATATTTGTTGCTTGGCTGCTCGAACATGTCATTTTCATTTGACCTTATTGCGATCCGAAGCGTGTGGCTTTGCATTTCTATTTTATTTTGAATCGGTGGTGGTAAAGTATCTCTTGGTAAGTTTGATAAACGAAGAGGTGAGCGCGAATCGTGACCTGGTTTTGATAAATACTTGAACGGAGAAAGTCGTCGTTTTTCTCGTGATTCGATTTTTGTACGGCGCACGAATTTCGATTGTAATTGAATAGATCCGTTTGCGTGACCGATCTCAGCGCCATCTGGCGTTAAGACCATTGAGTCGATCGCGCACCCCCGATTCAATTACAAAAACGAAGTTCTCCGCCGCTTGTACAAGTTGAGAAGACGAAAGAATAAGCCGCTTGAAGAAGAGAATAAGAAAAAAGGCTCAACTGCGAGGTTTATCGCATTTGGGAATTATTCGATCAACTGCGACGATGAAATGCAAAGCCAGAGTCGACACTGGTTTTTCAGAAGTCACCGACAAACTATTTATTGGAAAAACATTCATTTATGGTTCGATATTTGCTCGCGAGCGGCAGCGGTGGCGGCGGCATCGTCAGTACAGACTAAATCCGGATTCCATCGACGCGACTCTTTGAGTCTTTGTCGATTTCACCTCCCACCATTCCCTACCCCACCTTCGCCCTCCACCACCAGCATCGCATATGTCCGTAAAGTTAGCCCCCCCAAATTGGAATTTCGACTTGAAAATTTGCCAATAGTTTGTGCTATATTTGTGCTGCCATGTGCTGTAATATTGGAATTTGTGCTGGTCTCTGAAAAAAGTTATTAACAAAAAACAGGTGGGGGGCCA
>JAUJYS010005772.1:0-10815 GCA_033995665.1 Melogona broelemanni | reverse complement strand
GGGAACTTGTGGGGGGATGGGGGGGAGCACCGATGACGATATTTGGGAGTGCGTCATCGATTCGCCATAAATTAAATTGGCGTGACCATATAAAGGAAATTGCCATTGTGTCTACTTGGTTTCACTGATTCAGTCAACCATGGACTGGATGGTGGAAAAAATGTACGTGCGATTTCTGTTACTAACTGCCGTTTGAAAAGCCGTTTTTGGGGTTCATCTCTGCCGGTCATTTAATTTGTTTAATCAGACGCTTGTCTGTCACTTAACCCTAAATCTGACTTTGCTGTGCTCATGCACTTTCTTGTCGAACCTTTTTCTGGTTGAAGTTTTTTTGAGGGTTTTTTGGGAGCATTTCGATGGAGGTGCTGTAGTGGTTGTGTGTGTGTGTGTGTGTGTGTGTGTTGGTAAGTCAGTCCTGGGACTGGTTTTAACAGCAGCGTGTCGTCTTTGGACCCCGACCCTCGATCCCCCGACACCTGTGTTTTTCTTGGCAGAATACAGAGGTGGTTTGTCGTTGCCTTTCCCGCGCAGTACCACGAGTCAATCCAACAATCGGCTGCGCTGGGATTCGAACCCAGATCCGCTGGTTGGCGAGCGAGCACGCTACCTTTCGGCCACAGCGGATGCAGAAAAAAAACAACATAAGCCAATCCAACAATCGGCTGCACTGGGATTCGAACCCAGATCCGCTGGTTGGCGAGCGAGCACGCTACCACTCGACACACCACGCTTTAGTGGTTAGAGTGTCGAACTACTAAACCAGAGACGTGGGTTCAATTCCTGAACGAGACTTCTGGAATTTTTCAGGCTAGACAAACTCATAGGTGTGTCTTCCTTCATAATCGTTACAGCCGTGACTGTATGTTGTCAGGTAAATTTTAAAGATCCCTACGTTAGTTTGAAGTGTCAAGGGTAGGCTGAAATTTATCCGTTCGGCTCCTCGGGGGCGCTTTGAGATTGAAAAACGTTGGTAAGCCCCCCTATGAAAAAGAAAAATTTATTTTTAGAAATGATAATTTTTTTAAATTTTTTATTTTATTTTAATTCATTGAAGTACCTAGTACACTACAGAATTACTGCGCCCTCATGTCTCTATGGAGATATGTGAGGGGCAAAGAAGGGAAGGGAAGAGGGATGGCAGCTGGAATAGCCAGGCGTCAGGATCCACCCCTAAGCTCTGGACTCCCTAATGGAAGCTCAGGGGTGACACCAGTACCCCAGGCTCGTCGAATAAAAGAAATCCTCTGCCGGGAATCGAACCCGGTACCGACCGCACCGCAGTCAGTAGCATTATCGACTTGACTAGATGGCCGCACTATATTATACACTGTATTGCTCTGTTTTACACTGTATTGTTCGTGTCTGTTACCGCAATTTGCGCACATCATCACCTGAACGTATAAGCGCAGGGAGAAATGAAAAACTATCAGGTAAAAACCGCGCCGAACGCAGCTCACGTCTCTAGGCGCATGCACACAATACACAATGCAGTCGCAGACAAGGGAATGCCTCTGTTTTCAAATTCTCATAGATTTTTGAAGGCAAGAGCGGTCGGCCCCTGTTTACGTATTTTTGTGAGGAGAAGTTTTTTTTTTCGTTCGCCCATGCAGGTGCACGTATTTGCGAGCCATTGGTGGCGCCATTCGCACTGAACTACGATACAGATTTTAACGATCGCGATTATCTACTTGCGTCGGATAAATATTAAAAATAACCCTAAAACAGCAAACAACAAAAACAATTCGAGTTTATCCATTTTTATACCAAATTTATCGAAGGTTTAACATGATATATTCCACAGTGTTTTTCTTTGAATTACTGCACATGGGAATTTTCAAAATTTTGTGCGTTGTGCTGAATATATTTGTTCAAATACTTAATATATTTTTAAGAAATTTCAATTAATAATGAATAAGTGTTTTTTATGCTAGCTTTTTGGAGGATTGTGTTTGGCACTCGACAACCAACTGACTTACAAACACTGAATCTGAATCCTGAATTCCGAATTTGAATCACGAATTTCAATTTGAATCCTGAATCCTGAATATCTCAAATTGCTAAATTTGTCGACATTTCTTTGCAATATTTTTGATGGCCGATCACCTAAAATAAATTCAACGTCGATAAAGAAAAAGGTATAAATAATGAAAAATTATTTCTACACCTGGTAATATATTTCTGATGGTCTGAAATATACTCTTGGGCGTCATGACGGTTACCCCGTGACTTGACCAACGTCTGAAGCCATCATCACGAAAGTACATTGATCGGCTGTGACAATAAGTACTAAGTAGGCCTTCGTACGTTATAAAAGTGTCGCGGGTAAGTACGGGTCGGCGTGTACTCGAATACATGAAAACCAGTTAGTGTCACCTCGCACAATATTAATGTGGACCGCAAACAATGCCCGATATTTTTTGGTCACGGCTATTATACTAGCATACGAGGGGGTATGTACAGGTGTACACTTTACGAGCTGTTGTTGTTTCTGTCCAGAGAGTGATAAATCTGTCACAAAGAGTTAGGCGCAGTCAACGGTGGTTTTTTTTATATGACAGCCGTAGCGCCTAAATAAAATTATATACTCAACTGATTTGGTCGCCACTAGACGGCGCTATAAACAATTCCAAATGCGCTAACGCTAGTCTAAAAAAAATGATCTAGACAAAGATGAGTATATTATTTCGGATCCGTTTACATATTGTTACGTGGAAGTTGAACTCATTAGGACTCAGATTTCTCTTTGTAAAAAATGTATCGTGTTGTGTATGGCTCGTCGTAGCTCAGTAGGTATTGCAACCGGCTTCGGGTCGGCGGTCCCGAGTTCGATTCCCGGCGTTGGCTCTCGTTTATTCGATCCAGGAGTACTGTGTCTCCCCCTCCCCCTCGTTCAGACATTGCCTAAGAGGGGCCCAGAATATATTGTTCACTTCAGGGAATCTACATGTATAAGCCTATATCTCTGCACTACAGTTAATCTCTTTGGAAATAAATAAATAAAGTGTTGACGAATTTTAATTTGACTGCAAAGTATTCCTAAACAAATAAATATAAGTGTTAAGAAACTTTTAACTTGACCATAAAATATCTCCAATTGAAATCTCCATTTACGTAATCTCCAATTGAATAAAAAAAAGTGCTACAAACTTTTAATTTTACTGTAAAATGTTTTCCCCACCCATTGGCGGATTCCGGAAAGTTCCACGAACATTTTTCTCGAGAATTATCTCCGGGAATGGTTGAGCAAGGCGGCGAACGAGGTAACTAGAGACCCTCGTCGAAACCTGCGCCATCAATTTTATTGTTTCTTAAACGTGTTCTAAAAGCATTATTCGGGTTCGTTCTTGCGAGGAACGATAGCATAAAAAGGAGCCAAATTCTCGCCGTGAGGCGGGTAGTCGACACTTTATGACAGCTACTAAGAAAGTTCAGTATAAAAAATAACAAATACGTTGAGCACGCATTCGTGCACGTAGAGAATGGGCGTATAAAGAAAAGTAATTTCGGTTAACTTTTACTGAAAGCATGTTAACAACTACTTTTAAAATTTTGGTAAAGTTTCTACGCAGCAGTTTATGAAAAAAAAATGAAATTCCACTTTTGGAATAACGTCAGACGTTGATTACAAAGGGTCAGATAGGTACAGACTGAGACACAAATTCTTAAGAAGAAAAAAAGTATCTTAAGTTTACGGTGATCAAGCGGTGTCATACTTCAAAGGAAATGACATTTGTTAATCTTTCAACCATATGGAATAAATCTGTAATCGCAGTGAAAAAGCATTCGAAACACACTAGAAAACCAGCTGCTTCAAGAAAAAACACTAATTTCTACCAAGAAATAGAATCATTCGATATTTTTCAAATAAGAAAGCCAGCGAATGATCAAATAAAAATATATCTGTATTATCATCCATTTTCATCTTTTAAGTTTAAGCGAACTCGAAGACTGTGCATTTATGCGAGCAACGTCAAGCAACTACGCACAGATGACCACGAAATTTTCAATGTGACACTCCCACCTAGAGGGAGCTGCTATCGATAACGTTGATGCATGTTCAAAAACTTAAATTATATCGAATGATTGCTATGATTTGTATCATCGATTTTTTTCCAACCGCTTGAAGCGCTGAAGCTGCAATTGGAATCCATTAGGGGTCGAAGGCTTTCCCGAAATCCTACCAGCCTTTCTTAATGGAACTACGAGATGACGTTCATAGAGGATGTATTTTTATTTTCGTGAAGCTGTTACTCTTTCTACGTGATCGTTTTTCCATTGACGTCGATATGCACGTAGATATTCGTTAAAATTAATTGTGTTTATTGGTAAACACCGTGGAAAAAGACGCGTAGTAGATTTTTCTGCAGTGAGCACACAATCGTTGGAGAGAAAAAAATAATATCAAGAAAATAAATTTTAAAATATTGAATCTCGTGAGACTTACCATAAGTGTAAGGAATACTTGTCAGGATTAGAAAGTCCTTTTTGATGGCTGAATCTGTTTTGTTTACAAACTTCTTGGTGCGTTCTCTCCTCTTTGTTTTGATTGAATCTCAAGAAAACGAATCGAATTCGCCCACCATCACAGGTCAAGATGGTACGAAAAATCCATCCAGGGGTTAAGGAAATCAAATATCCGTTCTCACACTTTCATTTCTCCAAACTCGAACATTAAGTCCTGGGAGATAGTACCGACAGAAAGAACAGTTCAGTTATAAAACGAAGATCATCACATACAGCCGCCACCAGGTGCGCATCAGGCACAACAAGATTTCTCTACACGGCCATGGCTGCAAGCGAGCCTAGCGTGAGAAATTCCTTCACGCTACGGAAAAGAAAACCCCAGTCCACCCGGGCCGAGGTAACACAACTGCTATTTCCAGTTCCGATATCACAGTCAGGATCCAGAAACTCTAGACAAATGAGTACTACTGCAAATCCTTAGGGGCACGGTGCATTCAAGGGACTCTTGATAGAATCACGTCCTATAACCAAAGCACATCGCGAACGGGTTTCACTGGTGTTGGAAAGTCCCGGAGACGAACGAATATTCCTCACTGCTTACGGTAGTAGCACATGAACTCTTGACGTACCGGAGAGGATTGGAACTCAAAGGAGGATCCAAGTTTGGAGTAGTTTCGTGGAGACTCGACGCGTTTAGAGCGGAGACCCGAAAGACGTTGTCGCGGTTATTTCAGGATCTGAGATTTTTTGGTTACGTGGTGGCACTGCCGGCCAACAACAACGAGACGTACATTTCTCAGAGCATACGTGGGCACATTGATGAGGGTTGCGCGCCACAAACACGGTACGGAGGTGCGACGCAGCCACAGGTAGTTTTCTCTCCCTACCTACCTGTGTGTATACCTTCTACCTCTTCTTGGGAGAGAGAGAGAGAGGGCAAGACACTTTCCTGGCAGCAGTCGCGTTCGGTAAATTAGAGCGCATTGCAAAGCTGGGGAAACTTCCAGGTGTAGTTGGATGGGCTGCCGTTCGTAGTTGAAAAACAGAAATCTGTCCGATGCAGCCACTTGTGGAATTTCGTAATTGGGGTTGGAGGGAATTCGTTAATTTAAAGGAAGATTGCGACTAGGTTCTTGATTAATCGGTTCGTTAGTAAACATTTATCGGAATTGTTAAGCCCTGAACAGCGCAGGATCAAAAGCCATATTTAAAAAAACATAATCAAAAATTTCGTTGAAACATTTTATTTTTAATAAAATGAAAATATTAAAACAAGACGCATTTTAAAAATAAAAACACACCAAGATACATGTCGAAAAAAATTAAAAACTATCATTAAATTTTAAAAGCCTGATAGTGAGACAATGCCAGTACATTTATTGATCAGATACAGTTACTGGGTGTAATCGAAATATTATTTATTTATAGCTTATTTTATATATGAAAGGAACAATTTGTTATTTCTAAAAAATAAATTATTGAACCAAACAAATTCAAACGAAAACTTATTTTTTTTTAAATTATTCTTTTTTTTTAAGAAATAAATAAATATTTCTTTATTCTTACAATTTTAACATTTTTCATTGCTTAGTGTATTAGTAGGGCTAAGCTGCTATGGGCGCCGCGCTTTACCACTGGTGTCACGGCTTATCAGGCCAAAAATAAAAACAACGCTCCACCGCCGTGCGTCGCGGCGATCGGTGACCGTTTCTCGAGGCCAAACCAACATTCCTACTACTCCGATTTTCCGAACGCGCCTCACCGCAAGAGCGGCTGCGGTTGGCAATGGGGTGAGAGAGGAGGGGAGCGCTCAGGTAAGATAGGAGCGGGAGTTTCAATGCGAGGGGTGGGGGAGGGGAGATGGATGATGGAGGAGGGAAGCGGAGGCGCAGCGAAAAGGAGCTCTCTCCCTTCGGGTTGCCCGAGAGCGCAACACACGGCATCGCTCACTGCAGCAGGTAAATATGGGGGAGAGACAGATTTGCTCGTGGCAGCCATCTCGCATACCTGTGAACGTACCGGGGGTGGTTCGATAAATCCGAGCTGCAGCTTTATTAATATTGCCAGCTTTGTGCAGCGACGATGGCACGCACATGATAACACAAATTGTTGGATTTTTTTTTAAAAATCACCGTGGTGCTTATCACTACAGGATTACTGCTACGATCTAGATTAAAATTAATTTTTAAATGCATTTTTAATTTTCCAACAGCAGCACGAGGGATACAAAATCTCCTATAGTGGTATTCTCTAAAGTGATCAGGAACAATAAAATAAAAATAGTAAGAAGTAACTCATGCACTGCATTTACTATCAGGCATTTACCAACCCGCTTTTAATACACAAGCAAAATTATTTTAAAATCGTGATGACCATTTTTCAATATTTTTCTGCAAATAAAAAAATAAAAATAAACTGGCTTTATTTCATGAGGTTTGTTTTGAAAAAATTGCCATAACACAAGGGGAACAAAATCTCTTGTAATGATATTCACTGCTGTAAGTTAAAAAAATTAATTATACCAAATTTGCAAAGGTAAAAACATCCAGTTTCTGAGTAATACGAAGGTACATACCTATGCTAAACTTTTTTATTTTTAATTAAAATATTCAGCGAATACAACCTGAAAAAAAATATCCTACAGTAATTGACACATTAATAAACACAATACGCAGTACATACACAGTAGATGACTGATAAAAACTATCCAACTACTGTATTTTATCTTACTGATTTTGATTAAAAATTATTTAATGAATTAATTTCTACTGAATTCAAATACGGAATTCAATACGCAGTACATACACAGTAGATGACTGATAAAAACTATCCAACTACGGTATTTAATCTTACTGATTTTGATTTAAAATTATTTAATAAATTAATTTTTATTGAATTCAAATACGGTATTACAAAGAATTCATATTTTGAGAATTCATCAAATTTCAGAATAAATATTTCAATAAATTTTAAACGCACTATTGAGCTAGAACACCTTTTGATAAAATAATGCTGCCAGATATTAGAGGAGAATTGAAACGACGCTACTGGTTCCTGTCTTTAGACGCTGGTGCCAACACCGGGTGACGCCTTTCGAACTGAAGCGCGCGTCCGTACTACACCTATGTGTAATGTGTGTGCCTCGAAATCTTCTGCATACAAGATAATGATACGCCTGTCCGACAGAGTCGCAACAGGTAGGCGAAAATAATAATTTTACGTTGTGCAATTTTTTTTCGTTTTTTTTTTCTTTTTCTAAGTTCGTCGTGCAGAAACGGAAAAGACCGCATGGCATTGCACACCTGTGCGTGGCAATGAAGATTGCAGCAACACCCAATTTCCTAACCCCTCCCCCTTCCCTTTTGGCAAGGTTCAACCGGTGCTCGAATCTCTGTCGCCAGTGGAAATTTACCAGTAAAAATTAATTGAAAATATAATTTCTATTTAAGATAATCCCCATATTTTAGAAAAAACGTAAAGAAAATGAATTGTTTGAGGGTTTCAACTTTCAGCTAACATTTGCATCCAATTGTCGTAAAATTATGAACAATAGATTAATTTTGCTCTGTGAATTAATATATTGAGTAACATTACTCAATAAATTGAGCAACAGCAATTTTTAAAAGTTTGCAATTTTTACCGGATTTCTTAATTATCATTTATTGATAATGTGAAGAAAAAACTAATAATGGAAAGTACTAATTAAATAAAATTAATAAAATAAAGTACGAAAGTTTCAATCTGTTTAAATCTGATAGTTAACTTTTAATGTGATGCGGTCGTCGTAGCCAGCGGTAGAGTACCCGCCTGTTGTGCGGCGAACCCGGGTTCGAATTCCGGCACCGACACTCGTTTTGTCGATCCCGGAGTACTGGTAAAAATGTGCCCCCTCCACAACAGCTTAAGCGGTTAGAGGGGTACAAAATTTCCTGTAGTTATAATCACTTCAGCGAATGTCAAAATAAATATTTTTAAATCACTTTTAACAGAGGAAAAAACAACTCTTAAATGTATGCGCCGTCAACGTTTAACCATTTCTAATTGCTGTTTCGCTTACCAGACATCACTGCCATCATTTAGCCCCCCCCCCTCCTTTAAGTCAGCGCCAGACGTTGATCGAAGCTTCCGCTTCCTGGACCGATTGCAACCGAACGAATCTTACGAAAATCTTGAAGGCCAACCAAACCAAACCTCCCCCGACATACGGCTAGTACATTAATAACATACGGCTAGTACGTTGGTGAAGAAAAAACGCGCGCAAATTGCCGCATCTTGTGCTGATCGAAATAATCAAACTAGAACAAATATCACCAAATAACGTAAGCTTCCGACCTAGGTAGGGATCTCTAACGTTCACCTAACAACATGCAGGCATAGGTCCCATGGCTTCACGTCCATTCCGAAAGAAGGCGCGCGCGCACATTTTTTTTTTCTTGTCCGAAAAATTAGGGAGGTCTCGCGGCTCGATCGGGAATTGAACCCGAGATCACGAGCATAGTAGGTTCATACGCCACTATATCTTAATACACCTGTCAATTCAATTTTGACCCGAGTTTCATTCTGATTCTAATCCCCTAAAACAATTTTGTCACGAATTTTGACCCGTAATCAGAAAAAGTAAAACTGTCTTTCTTCTATCATGCAGGCACAGCGACAACTTTCACCAGATTTGAGCTAATCGTACTCAATTCCAGAAAACAACTGGGTTTCTTTCAAAAGGTTAAATAACAGTTCAGCAATCAGATGTCAAACCACATAACCTAGCATAATTTGCACTTTATAGGGTTGGTGTAGGGACTGGGATCTTCACCCAGTACATATGGTGTCGAGACCACGAAAGAGGCCCAACCAGTACCAAGATGGCCAATAATTACAATGAAGGTGTGCTAAAAGATGTTTGCGGGGGGATGAGAAGGAGGAGAACCTCAGAAACAGAACCGATGGAAGGGGGAAATTGTGGGAAGGCGAGAAAGAAACAAGGTAAAATGGGCCAACAATGGCTGGCGCGCGTTTTTTTTATTATTTTTTTAATTAAACAGGAGGTTTTCTGTTATAGATGCGCTGTTGTTGAGGCCGTGGTAGCATCTGGCGCCGGCAGCGGTTTTTTCGCGCGCCAACACAATAGAAACAAACAAGACCAACCCAGAAGAACCGTTGGTTGGGGAAACGTGAGATTCAAATCGAACATTCTGTACGTTGCTATGGCCAAACTACTGGCCATTTTGTAAAGGAGAGTAATCCAAAGTTTCATTATTTTTTTTTTCTTTTTTAAATTTGATCGTTATTTTAAAATATCTTTATTATCATGTGAAAACAATTCGTATTTCAGGAAATCACCTGCGAACTCGAACCTGCACATTCGCCTCCACCTCAAAGCGCAATTCAAAAATTTCAACTGATCTTAATCGTGTTTCTGTGCCAGGATTCAGACGTTATTGTAAGCCAAACTCTGGTACCGGTAGTAAGTGTAGTTCACGTACAGTTCACGCACAGGGCCAGTAGCGCTGCCATGCGTAATACAAATCTATTACGAATTGCAGCGCCACTGGCCTTGAGTATGTGAACTATTCTTACTTCCAGATTTTGGCTTACACCAGCCTCCGAATCCTGGCACTCGTTTAAAAAAAATGAGAGTGTAAATTTTATTGTACATTGTTCTTAGAGAGAAAAAATTTAAATTGCAAAAATTTAAATTACAAAAAATGAAAAAGTTGGAAACATTTTCAATAAAAATAGTACATGGTTATTTTCCGTTTTTCACTTTTTCACTTGATAAACTTGATAGTTTTTATTTACCGTTCGAATATATATTTTTTAATGCAGCATAGAGATGGCTATCGAGAACAATTAATTTGGAAACGTTTTTGCTTTGTTACCGCTATAGCTGGTTTGCGCTTGAATTAGACATTTTAGGGAATTGACCACATCATATCAGGACTCATTCGCGAAAAAAGGCCAGCTCTCTTTAAAAAAATACTGTGGAAGACACCAAGTAACCCCCCCTCCATCGAAACACAACGTAGAACGGAACTTTAGTCTCGTCAAGTTCGCGTGATGGAAGTTGGACAACACCGGCAAAAGGACGGACCCGACAAAATGGAGGACGCCAAGACGTTTTGCTCTCTCTCTCTCTCCCTCTCAAGATGCTCTACCTACATGTGCCCCTCACCTTACGGATTTGCCACCCCTATCCGTCTACCTCCCACCCCCACCCCTTGCTCTAACCTGCACGTAGGCACACTGAGAAAAGGCTCACGCCTATGAGCGCGGTCTACACACTGCACCGTCGCGAACAACAATGGCCGAAATACAAACCCCCACACCGGGGCCCCCTCTCACATAGCCCACCCC
>JAUJYS010005771.1:0-10815 GCA_033995665.1 Melogona broelemanni | reverse complement strand
CAATTCACGTGCTGCTGTAATTTGCGCGCTTCAGATGCATTCGCCGCGATTATTCGCCTAGTGAAATACTGGCTTTAGTGACGATATTTACCGGGATTGTACGGGCAGTTCAGGGTACGGGCGGGTACAGGCAGTTCCACACTTTAGTCTCCCATTCCAAAGTAAGGGTCTGACTAAGAATTCCGCTCGTCCGAAAAATTCCGGAAGTCTCAGTCGGGATTTGAACCCGCGATCACGGGGGTAGTACGCCGTCGTCCTAACCCATATATTCCACGTTCTAACATGAGTAGATCTAGCAAGAATATGACATCACACTCTCAGGCAATCTGTAGAGACCGTTCATACATGGACATTATTTTCTCTAAAAGAAGCGCTGAGAGAGGCTTCGAGTAACACTCTAGCTGACATTTTAATGACGATATAATTTTAAATAAAGTCCTGCTTTGACCTTTTTATTTTATTTTTATTTATTTATTTATTTTTTTCCATTCCTGATCAATGTAGTGAATGTCACTACAGGATATTCTGTAGACCAGTCTCTGGCAATATGTAAGGGGCACAATTTCATCAGTACCCCAGAATTAAAAATAAATAAATAAAATAAACGAGAGCCTGCGCCGGGAATCGAACCCGGGACCACTCGCATCGCAGACGGGTCGTACTTGCTCTGCTCTCGTTGGAAAAAGTTGAGTTTGACTCGGAGCGCTACCGTTGCGTGCGCTCTAAGAGCATGCTCAGTTCCTCGACAGCTAGCAATATTGCTAGACAGACATTTCGTCGCAGATCAAACGTGAAGATCTTGTTGTAGAGGAGCTCCATAATGCGCGTTTCGAGATATTTATGTCCCGTCTGCGACAATACACCACTGACCAGCTCTTGTTCTCAGTCACCTGTTTGAAGAGTTGATTTACCAACACAGTTGTAGTTACTAGATTTTCGTTGCACAGCAGCAAAGTTATCAGGTGAGATTTATTTCGATGAACAGGAGATCATTTCAACCTGAAGAGCCCTTGAATATTTCAAAGTCATTGGCATACAAAAATGCCAAAGCCAAATAGATAAAAAAGAGTCACTTGATCAACCGGTTAATGATTAGTCAGACGATTAATCAGTATTTTGGCATCATTTCCTGAAATGCCCAGAATTTTAACATTTCTCGCACGGTACATTGTAACCCGAAATGACCAGTTTAACTCTTATATCTATTGGCACTGACCGCAAAAAATAAACGGCGAGGGTCCAATCCGGCAAACGTTAATTAAACGTGCCAGCTGACCGTGGTCGGATAGCTTCAACTGCCAAAATTAGGCAATTTTAACTTAGTTGATGAGATAATACAGGGTTTAAACTGAAAATCCATTTCCCTGACTTCCCCTGACCAAAATCGAAATTTTCCCTGACTTTCCCTGACCATAATCAAAATTTTCCCCGACTCTTTTTTTAGATGAAGTTGCAGTTGACAAACCCAAAGCGCGCAATATTTTTGTAAATTGCAAATAACGCAAAGAAAAAAAAAGGAAAAAAAAATGCTCATAGCATGAGTTAAAAAATGAAATAAAAAAATGCCATACATATCAGTAAGGAAATAGCGTGCGCAGCACCCGATTTAAAAAAAAAATGCAACATAAAATAATTAGCAAAGAACACTTTGGCGTAAACTCTGCACGGTGGATTTTATTTTTGGAAACTGTAAAATAAAAAAAATATTAAAACAGGGTTCATACTGAAAACTAATAACAAAATTCTCTACTTTCCCAGACGTAAATTTCCTCCCCAATTAACAGAAAAAAAGGATGCACTGCACGCGATTAAAAAAAGAGTAATTAACACAGAAAAAACGCGCACAGCGCGAATTTTTCTTTAAAAAATATTTTCCTAAAAAAAAAAGGAAGTTCCTCAAACAAGAAAGTTCCTCAAAAATTAAACCAGTTTCTTGGAACGGAAATTTTGCGTCCCGTTCCTACCCAACACTGCTGTTTGGCCCTGGAAAGACGGCAGCTAAACAAAAATAACATTCGGTAGTTCTGTTGACATTTCAAAACAAATACTAAACCGACAAGATGGGGTTGCTAATTGGAAATACCTCGTTTTTTATCAGCAATCCGAAAACATACACGGGGTACTTACACGTCGGGCACCACTCAACGATCGCCAATTACAACACCTTTGTAATCTGTTATGTAATCTGTTATAGGGGTTATTGGACCAAATTCGCTTATCGCGACTGAAGGTGAAATCAGGAAAGCGTGTGCTTCGGGTTTGATAAGTCGTGTTTGAACGTCCAAAAAATTACAGGAAATTTTGTGACACACTCATGATCAGTTCAACTCGCGCAATTAGCGCAGCGATCGATTTGAAAAAGAAAAACATTGACAAAAAAAGTTTCCGCAACCAGAAAAAGTTAAACTATTACTATTTATTCAATAGCTAACAGTAATGCCCCACATTTTTATTTTAAATCACCGTAGTGCATAGTGTACTACAGGATTACTGCACCCACGGATCTCTATGGAGATATGTGAGGGGCAGGGAAGGGAAGGGATGGGGAATGGCAGCTGGAATAACCAGGCTGCAGGATCCACCCCTAAGCTTTGGACTCCCTAATGGAAGCTCAGGGGTGACGCCAGTACCACAAGATCGAATAAACAAAAGCCTGCGCCGGGAATCGAACCCGGGACCATCCGCTTTGTAGCATGTGACCATACCCACTGGGGTCCGACTAAAGGTTGTCCTTAAGGAATTCCTAAAGGTATTTTCATAAAAAAAATAGTAACACCGTCAAACTGCGTGCATATTAAATATATTTGCCAATCAACTTCGAAAAAACATTTTTCATTTTTGTTTCATATTTTTTAATTTTTTGAGTTGGTTTACGGAAACATACAAACAGCGTGACTACAGATTATATTCAATATAAGCATGAACATTATTTACGCTCGTACGAAGCAAATTCTAAGTGTCAAAACCACCTTGTTGATCCATCCAAATGACGGTAAACTTACACAATAAAACCACCATAGAGCCCGCTGCAACTAAATCTCTCCACCAAAAATATCCCCCCTCCCCCCCCGCAACAAACCGCATGTAGAAGAATGTAATGGAATAGCGATTGTCTCATCAGCAAACATGCCCTCATCAGATAATAGACGGGCGATGGGGTCGGGATTTTCAAAAAGGGATTTCTGATATTTTCCGAGACTTCACTTGATCCATCGTCTTCGGCACGAACCCCTCCGTTCTCGCGGTGGAAATTTAATGAAAGGAGAAATTTCCGCTCGGATCGGTCGGTCAACAAGTGTCAAGAGAGTCTGTCCTCAGCGAACGATGATCCTCCATCGTTCAAACGCGCCCCACGCTTCTATTACGGTTTTTCGGCGTTCGGGCCTCGTTCAATTTTATCCGCCGTCACCTTTCCGCTTCCGGTTTATGAGAGACACGCGCGAGAAATGGCCGACGGGAAAACGTGAATCCTTTTCGAATGACAGAAGCGAGTCAAAGCAACATCCCCTCTCATTGCATTGTTTCGCGTCTTCTTGATACCTCTTTCTCGATTCGAAACATTTGCAAATGAACTAAACACGCATAGTAGAATGTAATCTCTGACAACACTTTCCGGTAATCACAGTTAACATCGTCATCTGGTGTTAATCCTAGATAATCAATAGATTCTTATTTTTTTGTAGATAGATGATTTGAAAATTATCGAAGTATATCGATAGTATATTTCAATACAAATATATAGATAATCTATTTCGATACTACGAGGAGTACTACTTACTCGTAGTATATCGTTGGGCTATTTCGATTTGTACTAATTATGCCACGCACGATAAATGTAAACAGCGCTGACGAAACAAAAATTTTAAATATATAGATAGTTTTCTTTTAATGTTAGTATATTTTTTTTAAACTAGCTTATTACAATTCTCAAGAATTTTTATAACAAAACATTCATCATGCGGGCTTGCCTTATTAAAGGAATTGAGGCCCCAGTGCGAAGATCAGGGTCTACATATAATTTAAATGGTAAATTTCCTACCGAAGTTACCAACACAGATCTTCACCGACTAGCTAGTTTTAACAGCAAAATAAATAAATCAGCTTGTAATAACAGACTAATTTAGGTTATAATTTGTACGGTTCATTGTGGCCGAATTTCAATGGTAAAATATCAACAAAAATTGATTAAGAAATATTTAAACTGTATATCAAAAGAAAAAAATTAGCTTATTCTCATAAAAAAATACGGTTTGGTACATTGTGACCAAATATCAATCTTATAAACTCGACAAAAGTTTCCAAGAAAGGATTCAATGTGGGTAGCAAAAGAAAAATCAAATTTTTCAAAAAGAGCTTTGGTTTGCGCGCAGACCGCAAGCAAAAGCAATAGCGACATTCTAAGCAATAGCGCCAGCACGATATAATGGCGCATATAACGCTTTTTTTTCCCCAAATTTTAACGTTTGCCGAATGTAGGAGTAACGACAGGAGAGAAGCCTTTTCACGCAATCATTTCTCGACTTTTGTGTCTAGACTTACAGCACTGATGTAATACAAAGTTATTCGCATATAGCGTCGTTTTCCCAAGATTTAGTTATTGCATATTCGATGCGATTTTTCTTACATTCGGTGCGAACTTACTACAAGCATAGAAATAGCCAAAAATGTGAAATACTGTATCAAACAATATTTCAGTTATTGAAATGCAGTATGTACACTGTGAACAATAAAAAAAAATGGAGCACGAAAATTTACAAATTAAAATTAGATATCGTATATTAAATTCAGCCAAGATTTCTTTTTGAAAAGCCATCGTGCATACGAGTGGCTGTGTGACCTCATTTGTTTACACTGGTGCTCGAATTTGAAAATATTTTTTTGCAAAGCTATCTTCAAATCAATCATTTATTTTATACAAGGAAATTTCACTAGAAATTAGTTAGTAAAGTTTCGTTTTAAGGAAATGGCGGTGAACGTCTCTTTACTACACGTCATATTCGAACGTTAATATAAATTAATCCATAATACTCAAGCATTTAGATGAGAACAAAATCTCTTGTATTGACCACAGTGATGACACATGAGTAATGTCAAATAATAATTTTAAAAATGAGAGAAGCCGGTTCACAATAAGAAGTGACTAGTAACTTATTTCAGTACATCTAAAAAATGGGTCCTCTGCAAAAACACTAGTTAGTCATGTGTAACTCGATTTCATCGAAACTACATCTACGAGTAACATTCGTAAAACGATTCGACCGCATGAGAAAAAGATATCAGTTTTGAGTTTTCCCCATTCGACTAAAATATAATTACATTTACGGGCGTTCGTCAGTGATTGTGAATTTATCTTCACATTTTACTAGAAAGCTCCAATCTCTGATAGACTGGTCCGAAAAAGGTTGGCAAGCGCCAACTTTTTCGGACCAGTTTCGGCCAGTCAGTGCGTCAAAGACACGAGATTAGAGGCTTTTCAAAGATGCAGCCTCCAAGACCAACTCGAAAGAACATCACTAAACAGACTCCATTTTAGGCAGTTTAAGGCATTGCGGTGTAAGTCACTTAAAATCGCACAGGTATCAATAGATAACTTTAGAAAAAACCTTTCGTTTATCAAACAAAAATAAATGAATTGATTGAGAAAAACCGACTAACTGCAAATAAAATAAATGTCATAAACTCTGATAGTTAGAAAATTTTAATTTGTAGACACTTTTGCTAACCGTTTGACTAAAATGCACTTACCACTATAATCATTCATGAGAATTTTGCTGCACACAAAAATATAATTTTGATCTTAAGTTACTTGTACTCGAAACATTCTTTCATCAGCGAGACGCAAATAAGGGACCCGTTGCAAGTGACAATAATTATAAAATTACGCATCCGTTTGAGCAGTAAACTTTCAAACCGTAAAACTTTTGCACTATTTTGGTTTTCTCTCGTTTCTTAGTTCGAGAAAAAACGACTTGAACCACTCTGACTTTAATCGCTTCATTTAACGTCCTGCTACACAGCTACAGAGTAGCTGGCTGGCCTTTAGAAATAGCCTAGAGAATGCGATACACGCAGAGCAGGGTTCAGAGGAGTTACCATTTCGGTGGAGTCCGAGCATTCAGAGCAGTACTCACCCCCAATAGGAATTTCTTATCTGGTGGAATGCACATATACAGAGGTTGTACGAAATAATGTAAACACCACTATTTGTGCACCATGAATATGAACTCATCTGGCCACTCGTGTACAAATGAAACTGTTTCCATTATTTTGTCCAACCCCTGTACAGTATACAGTGTGCCTAAGGTTGTTGCGAAGTCGCATGAGCTACGACGTCGAATCTGTACCGAGAACCCAGTTCGATCGATCCAGTCGCATTTCGTTCTCAAGATTTTAAATCTTTGCCTAAATCCCTTCTCAGTATTGTCAAACTGGTTGCAGCGCGGGTTACCGATTGGTTGGGCGGACGGGGTGACCGAGAAAAAGACGAGTCTTTCGAGGTTTCCCCGAGTCTTTGACGTCAGATTTTGGTTAGCATGAAATTGCGCGCCCCCCGAAAGGTTTTACCCCACCATCAAGCCGTTCATTCGTGAGAGGCAGATCAGGACACCGAAAACCACCAATGTGGTGTTTCGTTTCAAAGAAATGCAAGAAATGTTGTAGAATCCGAATTGGAAGAAACGCTGTCCATTATCGTGACATGTTCAGTATGGCAGGATTTGTTTCGACGTCCAAAATTGCATTTATAGGAGAGTGAATCCCGGACAAGACTAAATTAAGACAAAAAAAGAGAATACAAAAAAGAGGCGAATGCAATTCAATAACGTAATTGTAATTGATAATTTAAAGATCGAAGCGCTGTGAAGGTATAATAATACCGTCAACTAAGACAGCACAAAATTTTCAAGTTTTAATGTCAAAGTTGCCAGATCAAAATCCTCAAAATTTAAATTTTAAACCATGTAATTCTAAAAGTGCACTAAGTTTAAAGAGGACATTTGTATTCTGAACTTACGAAATAAAAAATACAGTACTAATAATTTATTTATAGGGTCCGATAGTGATAAAATTTGATTCATAGGTTATAGAATAAATAAAAGTCGTAAAAAGGCCATCACGCGTTCAGAGTGTGTCCTACGGTAATGTAACGTATATTAGTCATGTTGCCCATTTTATTTTTTTAGTATTACTAGCTAATAATTTTTTTTTGCTATTTGGTGTTTTAATAAATTACAGTTTATTTGTCATTAAAAAAATATGCTGTCAAATTATCTTTCAGCAAAAAATTATCTTAAAATTATCTTTCAGCAATATCTTCCAGAGAATTATACTAAAATAATCTCCAAAGCAAAATTATTTTCTTGCTGCTGCAGATGCCATTAGAATAGTGCTGCGACGTGCGTGCGTATATATTTCTAAATTACCCCGGTATCAGCATGAAAATTGAACACGAGCCGCCAATGCCCACTAAATGCGTTCCGGCATCGCTTATAAAATAACTGGCGAAGTCATACTCTGTAAATACATGAGTATACACGCATAATCTAGCCGCGCGCGACGGGCACGATCCTGCCAGGCCGATGAGTGATACGTGTTTAATTAGGACGACATGAAAGGGTATAAACGGAGGGGATTAGGCGTAAGGAGAGTTCACAGCTTTACTAATATGTCGAACGGAGCTCGCGCCGTGGAACGCATACGGGCTCGGGCGCGTACTGGTAAACAAGCACCACCTCATATCCCGTCGTACGGTCGCGGCAATTATGGGATTCGCGGAGATTCCGTCCAAGAGCGCCGCACAAACATTGGTTGCGGTTGCACACTGTAATTCCCCCGGTTGTTGCAAAAACTAGATATATGAATAAATATAGATTAAGTACGTGCACCCGTATGGGTGCGTGCAAACTCAACCGCGTGCACGTGTACTGAGGAAACGACTAATGAGACAATTTCTGATTTGGAGGGAGAGACTTCTGTTTAGATTTTGCACCGTCGGTAATAGCGTGAGGTATGACATATGTTCAAGCATTCGACACATCCACATCGATTCCCAAAATAACCCCTATTTTTAAAAAATGCGAAAACATTTTGATATGTACATGTGGATGTGTGGAATGCTTCAACATATGCCATGTTTGTCAGTAGACTTCCCCGGAAATGCGTATGGTGGGTGTAAAACGACCAGTTATGGGAGATAAAGTCCTGTTTAAACCAATATTTATATATTTGCTGCAACTATACCATTATATTTATAATTTATATACCCCTCTAGTGGGCGACCTGATAATATCTAGCCTAGGCGTCTGCCTCATAGGTGGCGATCGCTAATGGGTACCTGATACAGAGTAATGCTCTATAATACACAGGCAGGTATCCCACGGCTTTACTTCCATTCTGAAGTCTCTCCGCCGAAAAATTCTGGAGGTCTCGATCGGGAATTGAACCCGCGACAACGTTCATAAAAGGCGAACACGCTAACAACCATGCTATTGGCACCTCACTCCATTTCAGATTTCAGTCTCCATTTATAGACAAAAAGAAATATTATCAATAGGCAAGGGAAAATATCACAAAATATGGAAAACATGGAACCTAAAGGTATAATTTAAATTCATCAATTGTACAGAATTTTATGATCTTTTAAATTCAATTAAGAATTGATAATTAAATTACTCATCATTTTTTTAGTGAAAAGTTTCAAAGTTACATCTGAGCAATTTCTTTGTAAATAAATTCATTAATTGTACAAAATTTTATGATCTTTTAAGTTTAATTAAGAATTGATAATTAAATTACTCATCATTTTTTAATGAAAAGTTTCAAAGCTACATCTGAGCAATTTCTTTGTAAATAATTTGTTTCTCGTTTTTGTTTCTGTTACACGAGTCTCCTTTCACATTGTAACTAGAGGCTAAATAAAACCGCTATTTTTAAGCTCGCATCATTAATCTAGCTGTCAATGTCTGGTAGGAAAGTGCTCGCAAATGGAGCCGGCCGAATTTCGTTTTACGTTTGTCGACGGGAGACTCGGAAACGTGGCATACGGCGCCCCCTCCCCTCCCCTTCAACCAAAAACACAAACATCTTTTACATTTTTGACCGGTTTCCACGAAAATCTATAGCTTCTGGAAAAGGTATTGCATTAGGGAGAGCCATTACATCCACGAGATGTCATTTTGAAATACGGGATTTGGTTTGTGTACATATTTGATGGCATTTCTGTTAATATGTCAAAAGAAAGGAAAGGACTATCGGCAGATATGCCATAGGATAGACGTGTATAGCGAAGGATTCAGGTCATTTTAGGTATTATATTTCGTCTGTTTGTATCTTTTGTGCATGATTAAAAAGTACAAGTATTTGAAATGCAAAAACGACATCTCAAATACAGGTATAAATAATTGTTCTCTTTTGTCAGTCCAAATGCGAGATAAATAGTGTAATTAAAATTTACAAATTAAATATAATTATGTCGTTCTCTCGAAATGTTAAGCCATTAAAAATCCAACAAATTATCAGAAAACTATTTACTAATAAAAATTTACTAAAATTTTGGCACTAAATAATTTTTGGGTCATATTTGGAACAAAATTAATCAGCTCGTTTTTGTGACACACAATAAAGTGTAGTATTGTTTGCATTTTTTAAAATACGACATTCAATACACATTCAACTCTGTCTGGGTCAGACGAAATCTTACTAATTTATCTTCTTTAGTCGCGTTACTTTGAAAAAATGGAAATAAATATGTTTTGGTCTTTTCAAGAATGATAACAAATAACAAAAGTGATATCTCTATTGTTATCAAGCAGTATAGGTAGATGACACTACAAGATACCCTACTAGTATAGCACATCAGTATATGTGTCTTTTGAGGTGCTTCAACACTGTGAGATAGACACAACTTCACATTATACCGGGATAGAAATAACCAAAGCCCACGCCGGGAATCGCACCCGGGACCGTCGCACCACGAGTATATCTGTTTACCAAATGGCCTTTGTAAGCCATTCAAATACTCCCCAGTTTTCGTCAAGCCAAAACGTTCCTAAAATTCCAGTACAGATGACATTTAGGGTTGGAGCCTCATTAGGCTTGGCTTTGCCCTATTACATCACAAACCGAACGATTAAACTGACAATGCCTGTACCTAAAGGTTTAAAATGACATCCCAACACCAACAAAAGCGACTACTCTCTTTTAGTTTCCAAATTAGATTTTGACTAGCGTCTAGCTGGCCGCCTTTTGACCTCCTACCACTTACTCCGAACGTAGCAGATTGGCTACAATCAGTGTCAAAATCAACGTCCCCCTCCACCAACTTCCACGTTTTACGTTGACACGCGCTAGTACCAGCCAAGGTGTGTCGAAAAAATAAGATTAATTAGCCTTTCGCTCGACAACCGTGCGTCGGACCCCACCTCCATCCTTTTATAATTAAAACGTCCACCCGAAAATACGGCGCTTCAGCCAATAGGCTTCGCAAATCCCCATTTGCTAAACTCGACCGAACCGAAGAGAGTCCGTTTGCCGATAGGGTTGCCATTTGGTATCCAAATGGAGACAATGTTCCCCTTTTTCGATTGTTGTACTCCAGTCCTTCATTCACCAAAAGTGTCCTCCGTATTTGGTTTGCACATTGTCAGTTTTGTAATACAGTCAATATTTAAAAAAAATTGCGCTGCGGGCACTCATTCTTTGCTTCTTTTGTTTTTTTGTTTTACTGCTTCTTATACATAAGTATACAGGGTGGGCAAAAAAAAATGGCACCAAAAATGGTTTTGGCTCTAATGTGGTCAACTGTTTACAGAATGCTTT
>JAUJYS010005770.1:0-10815 GCA_033995665.1 Melogona broelemanni | reverse complement strand
AGATTGTCATCTTTAATCTCGTTTTTTTTTGGGGGGGGGTTGAACATTTTTTAGATTGGATTGGAGTATGAAGGAGAAAAAAACAGCAGTTAGAAAAATACATTGACGCCGTAAAAAGAATTCACTTTGAAGCCCAAAATTCAAAAAATTATCTCCCGAACCACCGCACGCAGAACAGCATAATTTAAACAACCGTGTACAGAGCGCGCCCTCCTCCCAAGCAGCAAAAGTCACATCCATAAAAATAATGCGCAAACGACGCTGGAAGCTAAAAATATTGGCATATATAGGAAACGCCTATCTCGACAGCTAATGAGCATAGCGAGAGAGAGAGAGAGAGAGAGAGAGAGAGAGCGAGGCGCATCTACGATCTACACCGGGGCAATAGTTACGGCATTGTACCGGTCGGTCCACTCAGGTGGAACCGCGAAAGCCACCGTTTCCAATGCCCGCATCTCCCATTGCCTACCGGCCTCGTCGCGTATCCAACGTCGGCACTTCCACTCTGCATATCGTAAACAACCATCGGCTGCAGATAAGTGCACGCGCGTTCGCATCAATACCGAAAAGCGAGTGAGAGAGAGCTTTAATTTCCTCTCACTTTTCCATAGGACGAGCTTTCTAAGCTTTCGCAGTGAGAGCATCACCCCATCCCCTCCCCCACAACCTCTTTCTTTCCGTCGTGCCAATTTGCATCAACGTCCTCCCAAGTGGGGGCAAAGAAATTAGCCGGCCTAGACAGGGACGAAAAGGGAAAAAAAATGCCAATCAGATATGGCATAAAATTATGAAGCGATAAAATGCAACCGGGGAAGGTGAAGGGGGAGTAGTAGCGCACAGGTAAGAGAGAAATAGTGCCTGACTACTACGTAGCGGGGGCGCGTACCGCAAATTTGTTGTTGATGGTCGGTTGTCGGTTGACGTCCGTGCATAGTCACTATGCATGCGTGCATCGTGCAAAATTAATCGACAGAGTCAATCAACAAGGAAGAACACGGTGGCCTCCCTCCACCACCACCAGCTCACAAATAGTTGTGAAAGCGAACGAAGTCACACACACGACAGATAAGGGCGAGGGTAAGCATACTTGGTTCAATTAAAATTCCACGACTCGCAAAGATTGTGGTGAAACGACCGACTCGACATGTAATACCAACCGGTATGGCAAATTCGACCGAAATAAAAATATCCTGTAAATGCGACGAATAGGTTCATGGCGGATTTTCTCACTAGTTATAATTAAATTAATAAAGGTTCTAAACAGATTACAAAATAATTGAGTTTTCATTATAATTCAAACAAATATAAAAAACGTGGTTCGGTACAGCGCCGAAATAAAGACGAATAGAGTCTGGCGAACTTTCTTTTATAACTAATAGTATATACTATTAGTTATAAAAGAGAGAGAACAAGGAAACGGCAACTTCTTGATAAAATCTCAGTAGAAACTTTAATAATATCTTGAAACACTTGGTACAAATACGATGTTATGTAAATGTATAAACGTTATAGGCCTAATATAAATATTAAAAATACAGTATGACTCCTCCTATGGGTCAAAAAAATCATTTTCAACTAATTCTTCCATGCCGAAAGAGTAAAATACTTGCAAGTATAATCTATACATTAAAGGATATTTTCTTGTCACACTCAATAAAAAGTCAAGACAATATATTTTCATTAAAACAGCATATTTATTACATCAAAAATACAACAAAAGATACTTAAAATCGTAACGGTTGTCAATGAACACTGATTAAATAATATTAACCAACATTAACTTCTGATTTTCAATCAAAATGGTTGAAATGAGATAATGTTAGTCTAGTAAATTACAAATTTCTAAGATCAGAATCATGCGGCTTAAAAAATACATTTTTGCTGGGTATAAAAAAGAAGCGCAACATGAACATGTGCTTGCAAAAATTAAACCTATTATCCTTTAAAAACGATTGTTAAAAAATGTCGTCATTTACACTGAGATCGCATGATTAAATTTGAATGCTCCTGTATGATTTTCGCACGCAATTCATTCATTTTCTATCGACATGAACATGTTGGTTGCTTTAAAAAAATATTAGAATCAGGCAGTTACAATTTTTGCAAATGCAGACATGTTTCGTATCGCCGCATTTCGTTTGAAGTTCGTCGTCGATCATATACAGTGTACATCGATAGGTAAAAAATATATTTATATACTTTATATACATGGGGGCAAACAGCGCCTGCATCAGACATTCACGTATCATCTGATAGGGAAAGGCGATAAAAAAAATCAGCAATACTGGAGATATTGCAGAAATTTCGCGAATAAATTAATTTCCAGTTTGAGCCTCGTATAGGGTGTCTTCGCTTCTAAATTATCATATAATCCCCAAACCGAAATTTGCGCCGCCCAAAAATTGAGCCATGTCATTCCCCTAAACGCATACCCTTATTACGCACGCATTTTCCCCCGCTTGGACATCACTTCCATTTTTTATTTATTTTGACACGCGTAAGACTGGATGTATTTATCTTTGTACAAAAATATATTCCGTTTATACTACAGAATCCACTTTAAAAAAAAGTAGCGTTAAAAAGGTTGTCTGGCAATAGCAGTACTTATTTGTACTGGCTGAAGGGCAGCTGGTCGTTATCGGCGGGTCCGGGGGCGGGCTGGCTGGGTGCGGGTCCAGCTGGGCCGGGTTGGAAGGTGGGTCGGGTCGGAGCCACCGGTGCAGGTCGGCTGGGTGCCGGACGGGGTGCTGGTGCCGGTCGGGTCGGTGCAGGCCTGGACGGTGTGGCTGGGCCGGGTCCGTAGGAGGGTGTGGGGGCTGCCGGGCCGGGTCCGTAGGATGGGGTGGGTGCTGCCGGGGCTGGGCCGTAGGTTGGTCCGGATGGGGATGGGAGAGTCTGCGATGGGGCCGGTGCTGGAACAAACGGTGCCGGGGCCGGTCGGGATGGTGCTGGACGGGGTGCTGGAGCAGGTCGAGATGGTGCTGGACGGGGTGCTGGGGCCGGGCGGGATGGGGCCGGGGCTTGCTGGTAGGGAACTGAGGGGGCAGCGGTGGGTTGACCGTATGAGGGCTGGCTGGGCTGCTGGCTGGGGAAGGATGGCTGGCTGGGCTGGAAGGATGGCTGGCTAGGTTGACTGGGCTGGAAGGATGGCTGGCGAGGCTGGCTAGGCTGGAAGGATGGCTGACTGGGCTGGAAGGATGGCTGGCTAGGTTGGCTGGGCTGGAAAGATGGCTGACTGGGTTGGAAGGATGGCTGACTGGGTTGGAAGGATGGCTGACTAGGGCCTCCAGCGGGCACGACTCCGATTTGAGAGTTGAGGCTGTAGAAGCTGGGCGAGTCGGCGCAGTTTACGTTGATCCACCAGTCACAGACAAAGTAACGCTGGTTGAAGAGGGTTCCGTTGGGGCACAGGAAGCTGTCCTTGCGGTTCTCAGGCTGGCAGATGTGGAAGACCTTTAGAGTGGGGGGGGGGGCAAAAAAAGACGTAATGAATGCCATGAGACACTTTGCCACAGGCTCGTCTTCCAACTTACTAATCCATATAACCAATTTAGTAAAATCACTGAAATAAAATTCTATATTTTAACGGATTTTATTTATTTATTTAATTTACTCAATTGTTTTTATTTAATTCTACATCTATCTGTCCCGGAGTGCATTTTTTGCACAACGATCGATCGTTTAACAAAGTTAGTCAAGCGTTACAAAATTTGCAGATTCAGCACCACTTATTATACCAACCTGGCATTGAGCATCAACGTCGGCGTAATATCCCTGGTACTGTTGCTGGGCGCAGTCGAAGTTGGTGGCCGGAACCTCAGCTAGGATGGGGTAGTCCTGTCCGGGGGTGCCTGGAATGGCTGAGTAATCGCCTTCCTCTTCCGGAGAGAGTTGTTGGTGCTGCTGCTGGGGCTGCTGGAAGGATGGCTGTTGGGGTCGCTGAGGCTGCTGGAACGAGGGAGTCTGGGGCTGTTGGAAAGATGGAGCCTGAGGTTGTTGGAAGGATGGGGCTTGGGGCTGTTGGAACGAAGGGGCCTGAGGCTGTTGGAAAGATGGGGTCTGGGGCTGTTGGAAGGAAGGTGCTTGGGGCTGTTGAAACGATGGAGCCTGGGGCTGTTGGAAAGATGGAGCCTGAGGCTGTTGGAAAGAAGGGGTCTGGGGCTGTTGGTAGGACGGGGTCTGGGGGCGACTGGGTGCAGGGGCGCGACCCGGCGCTGGAGCCCGGATTGGAGCGGGTGCTCGGCCAACGGATGGTGCGGGGCCGGGGGCTGGACCGGCGTGCTGGCTGTAGTCGTCATCTTCTGGTGGTGGCTCCACGTATCTGGCCACCTAAAATCAGGTCACGGTAATTTTTGTCACATAAATTTTCGTCCTTCTTTCAACTTTTCGTTTAATTTCATTTTGTATCTCATGGAACAATCGATTAAATACGAATTAAAATTAATTAACTAAATAAAGTTATTTTCGATTAAATACGATCGAAATAAAATTTAAAATAATTACGTTTGATTTGCCTGCTAGATTCAACTTCATACTTGAAGAGCTGAACCTTTCCTATATGCATATGCAAATGCGCCTAACTTTTAACTCAATCACTCATTAAAATCACTTAGATAATGAATTAAAAACGGACAGTACTAACCCTAAAGAGTTCTTCGGCCTGGGAACCCACCAGCACACCTGGGATGAAAAACGAATTGAAAGAGAAAAGAGACAATAGTGTGAAATCGAGAGCTGATATAACAATGAGCAATCTGGCGTTCATGATGCCGCCAGTCATATCGTTTCATCGGCTCTCTCAGATCATGCGAATATTTATTTACTCATGGCATCGGATAAAAAAATTAAATTACGGGTTCGGTTTCGTATACAAATTAAGATTAGACCCCGTGCACATGGACGACGTATATACGTGGGGACGAAAAATTTCTCAGCCCATTTTTTTTAGGAGGTACGAACATAGACAAAATGGCGGCCTGCCTTGTTTCAGTTTAATTGGCGTTTTGCCAGCATTTAAAAAACGATGCTGACCCAGCGCAAGTAAAAAGTTTTTTTTTTTAGTGCAGTACCGACTGTGTGAAGAATAGACAAGTAGCGGGCACATTAATTCTGCTATAATTATCGGGTAATCGAGCGCGCTCATTATATAATTGCTATGAGAAGGCAAAACTCCTTTTCGTTTGCATCTTTGCGGTGGAACATTCCTCAACGTGTCATGGGTTAGAGTGCCACCGGTCTTCGAAAAAAAAAAACTCTTGAAGGAAACGACAGGATAACAAATAGTAACGTCAAATGAGACACTAACGAAACAAATATTCGCCCTTTTATGAATTCGTTAAACATGACTTGAAAGGTTAAATTACGCTGAGATTAAGCATGGTCAAATTTAGCAAAATTACTGAATGCTTTTAGCACACCATTAATTGCAAAGTGGTTTTTCTTTTGTCGATTTTCCGCAAGTTCCCAGCTACGCAACGTTTTTTCTTTATTATGCTAAACATTACCTCGAAAATTAACCTTATCGTTAAGAAATATGACTAAAAGTTTATTCAACGTTGACACACACATGTACAACGTCATCAGATTTAGTAAAAAAAATGAAAAAGCTTTTATCCCATTTAAATTTGCCAAGTGAGTTTTTGATTTGTTTATTTCGTAACGCACGCTTCACTATTATTTTTCGCAAAGTTTGTCGTTCATAATGTTAAACAATGCCAAAGATAAGTGACCTCAGCATTACGAATTATAAATTAAGTGTGCCAAAGTACTTCGGCGAAAAAGGTACAAGCTAGAAACAAAAAATGGTGTTTGGGGGAATGAAGCCTTTTGGTTCAGAGTTTAATTTTTTAAGTCGATTTGTTTTGGAAAGAGGGGTCAGTGAACTGCGAAAAGACTGCGCTTCATAAAGTTACTCATCTGCATGCTTATATGCTCACGCTGCGTCAATTTGCATGTATCTTACGCTCAAAGCATTTCCTTCTTAAATTTATGCACGTCTCAGTAGAATACATTAGCGAGATGCTGTTGTAAACTGCCGCAAATTATTACATTATTCAGACGTCAGTGCCTAGAATATTGCGGCAACAAAAGCGATAATTGCACGTGGCTTATAGTGTTTTGCGCGCTTAACATCGCTAACAAAATTCCTGTATAGATTATTTTTAACGGCGCCATTCCAGCATTAGGCTCACTGTCAGCCTAACCAGACATTATGTCACTGTGTCAGGAGTGGAGTGCCAGTGGTACTGTCCTCAGCAGTAGGGCGACCACGTTCTTGAAAACGTTGTCTTTGACATGGGCAGTGTGTCATGCGGTTCTTGCGTAGACCGATAAACACTTCACGGTAACAATCAAAGTTAACGTTAATTTATGCAACTGGCAAAATGAACTCGAAATTTGCATATTTATGGCTATGTTCAAATGCATTCACAAAAAAGAAGCGATTTTGCGAATCTTACAATGACTCTTGATCCATGACCGGGCCAAGATTTTGTTAGGTGGACTTTGTGAACTATTATTGTTCTCTGAGGAACACACGTCAATTTTTTTTTGTTTTTTGTTTATATTTCTATAAATAAATGATGACATTGCACAAATGCTATGTTCACGATTTGCAACACAGATTAATTTGTATTCGTAGTTTTGTTGGGCGAACTACAAAATGTGAGTAAAGGTGTTTGTTGTTGCTTTCTTCGCGGCCCCTATTTCTGCATTATTCGAACATCAAATTCAGTTGTGTTTTCTTTTCGAATCGATTTTTTTACCCTCTAAATTGGTAAATGGAGCGACTTTAAAGTGGTTTTTTTTATGCTCGTGAAACATTCTCCAGTTGTATGTGTAACTATGGCAACGTGAGCACGTAATATTCAGCTCCTATTTTAATGGGCATGTCTGACGGTGAATTTAGTTTTCTTCCATCTTGTTATTCTATTGTGCAGCGTCCAACGATGACAAAAGAAAAGAGTGGGGGAGCCTCCATTAGGCACTGACTGGCAAATTCTAGATAGTGGATACGATTACATAAAGGGGAAAGAACCAGTATGATTTTTTTTTGTTTGCTTCTATTACAATACGACATATAAATAGGTCTACGTCGAATAACTGTATCATCCCTCAGATAAAAGACCATTTCGGTTGCACCTCTTTAAATGCGTACGCTTCAATCCATCCTCTAATGCGAAATTAAAATGTGGGCCACGGCACAGGTTTCCAGGAAGTGGTCACTATGACCCGGAAATTCCCCCTCCCCCCCCCCAGAAATAATGACTTCAGCTACCGGTAAACAGGGTAACTAATTTACACAAAGTTGCAATACGCCAATAACGATTACTTTCGCCTTCCCGAAACCGATTATAATCCGCTCGTTAGTTACTGTCCTTGAGGCCATTGTAAATAACAATTAGTAGGCAATAATCGACAACGCAGATGAATTTCCCACGTAAGCAGACGCGCCTAATCGGTTATTATTACACTAGGTGATTACAATGCGAACCGTGTATAAAGATAACACTGGAGTTACACCCATTTAAATGTATTTTTCGGCGTGTATAATAATGGAGCTGTAAGAAATCATCTGTAAGACGATTATAACTTCAACCCAGGTGGGCGCCGTTATGATGATTTCTTTTAATCGCGACGTTTATTTCGGAAAGCTTATCTCTCACCTTCAAATCGAATTGGGATTTGTAAAATTGTATTAATCACTGTGGGATTTTAACACGTGAAACAACCTACCGATATACCCATTTAAAATACACACGCAGTGAACGTAAACGAGGCAGACTCGTCAATAACGCTTAAAGGCTTAATCCCAACCCAACCGGACGAAATTAAGTTCGATCGAGAAAGTAATCTAAATTATAATTTTAACTACATAAGTATAATGACAATTACTTACAATTGTACAAGTAAATGCACGTATAAGCCGAAATTATGATGCTAAGAAGCGTTAACTGTATTTGTTTTGTTGCTTGCCAATCATTACTTTGTATGACTACGGAAAAAGCGCCTGGGCCCGTTAAAAATTAAGAGCGTACGTGTTAGAAATGGCCCGCGATTTAATTACATCACTCAATACGAGTTTCCGGTGATTAGTGCACGTGGTGGTTACACCAGCGAAAACGGATTAGCCGCGTAGGCGTATTTTTTTAACACGTGCTTATAAATTCGAACGGTAATATAATTGTGCTGACGCCGTTCTGTACGAGGCCTACTCCCGAATAATTGTATAGCCTATAGCGCAATAATTGCCCGATATACTCGGTTCAGACGGAGACTATACCGTGACCTATAGCATCGCGCGTGGTTCGAGGAATTTAAATTGTTGGTGTGGTTATTGCATCTGCCATTGAAATGTTATATATGTGTGCGTAATAATCTATTTGGAATGGGGGAGAATCAAAGCCGTGTATTAGTCATGGCAATTATATTTATGTGTGCCGAACAATGCGATAAACAATTTTAATTAAAGGTGCCAGTCCTACACTTTTGTTCTCGTTATTAACTTTAATTTGGATTTTGTTCGCTAGGCATATACGGCTTATCTGCAGCAATACGATTTAATAATAGGGGGGCGGGCATTTTTAATATCTTTAGAAGGATGAAAGTGTGGCCGCTAGAGGCGCTTTACCTGGTAAATCTCAATTCGACAGGGCTTCATGGACAATCAATAGTTTGTTCTACATGTACTGATGTTTAGGGTGTTTAAATAAGAGCGAAGGATTTAAACCGCGATTGAAGATTTATAAAATAGAGAATTAAAAAAAAAACACGTAAAGGATTACAGGCATGGATTTAAACAATCAACATTATATTTTTATATGATTTATTGTTTATACCCATGCCTATAGTCATTTTATGTCGTATATATTTTTCAGGTGTAAATATGTTTTAACATCACTGGTCGTGCACCTAATGTGTCTACCATATCAATGTAGTCTGCTCGCCATTTTTAAAATTCCGATGAGAAATATAATTTCTGTCAGGCAAATCCAATGCGCCTGCGTTTTAGTTTACCAATACACTAAACCTGGGAATGGTTTCCAAGTCACGAACTAGTTCAACCCCTCGCCAAAGGTGTTGACCACGACGCCGAACAATGACATCTGCCTCGCCACTCTATGTCTGCGGTTTCGTAGGCATTGCTTCGCAACGCAAAACATAGGAGAATTTTTTTGTTGTTGGGGTAACTGACGTCTGATGTGGGAGTCGCTGTACAAACGGGGCGTACGGTTAACCTACAGGCGTACGGTTGGACAAATTAATGGAAACATCTCTTAATAGGTATGCAAACATATCTGTTTCCATTATTTTGTCCAACCTCGGTAACAGTGAGACTGACAGGGTTTTATTCCACCGCCACCAGGGGGAACTCGCCTCGCCTTTTCCTTTCAATTTGTCTAGAAACCGGTTTGGCTGTCTCGCTCCGTAAAGTGCATCATTAATTAGCTTTTAAGCTTAATTTTTTATGTAAATAATTAACAGTTGTACCTTCAACCTTTGACTCTGGGCATGCAAAATGCTCGCTGGAAGCGTGCTGTTGAGAGGAAGAATCGTGGTAAACCAGTTCTAAAAAAATCCATTCTATTCTCGTATTGTTAAAACGGACAACAACTAATGTATATGCTGCACTGACATGATGAAAAAAAAAAAAAAACTGGAACATGTTGCATTATCGTGTGAAATGTTTTTTTTTTGTGCGTGTGCGAAGAAAGGGACGTAAGTAACTGACTTAACTTTTGATCGGGTAAAGTCAACAAAATATTGCATAGTTTCTCAGTGAATGGAAATATTTTTAATTTACTTTGGTGGATAGCGCTACAGGATTATGTACCCCTATTTGTGTCCCAGCGCTGAGTTGTTTGTTTCACCGCTACCCCAGTATCGGATAAAAAAAGCCCGTTCAGGGAATCGAACCCGAAACATTCGCACAATAAAAGAAAATCGTACTGCGGAAAATATTGTTATGGGAATGCTTCACATTAGAATAAAATTTAGATATAAAGCTATTTGCTAAAAACCTTGTTAGCATTGGTTAGGAAAATGGTTAGTGTGATATTTACATTATATTTTTAGCTTATAAAATGCCAGTGCTAAGAAATATTAATGCCTTCAGGTATAAAGTCAAACGTTTGAAAAAAATCTAGTTCCATTTCAATGTGAAATTAATATTTACAAAATTACATATGGTAATGTTACATATTTGCTAATAATATATTCACATATTGAATAATTTAACATTATATTTACTAAATGTCAGATGGTATTATTAGATTTTCGTAAATTTAACTATTAGAAAAATAAAATGAAGGAATGGGACTTAGTAAGGTTAGTCATTATGCTAGTGATGAAAGAAAATATTGGTCACCGGGATAGAAAAAGAAAACAATCGAAATGGTTTCTTCCAACACAGCATGTGATCTTTCATGTTCTGGTCCATAAGTAAACTGAGCATCTTGCCAGATCAAACAGAAAAGGGTAAGTGCGACTGAACGCCAGTCACGAAAAACAACATCCCAAATACCCAGGAAGTAAAAATTTGAAGATGATACGCGAGTTCCCTTTCTCTGTGGCCTACCTGTGAGATTGTCACAGCCATGTAGGTTGATGGCGCCCATAAGAGATCTGCATTCTCTTATCCATGGTCCCATATTTACATTGGCAATTACACTTGTATGCATATCTGGTCTACCATACTCGTCTACGGGCCGACTGACCTACATTTGAGAGACTCATAGTTTAGGCGGGGGCAGCGGTAATTGAACATCCTCCTCAAGATGAGCGCTCTCGCATCTTCCTCGGAGTAGTAGAATCTTC